>JAAOAQ010000113.1:0-48861 GCA_013396025.1 Fusarium phyllophilum | reverse complement strand
ATTTCCTATGACACCCCCCAAGAGCTCTCACAGTGAGAGATCGACTTCCCCTCAATCTTTATTTTGCTGATGGACATCGACGGGCTACAAGCACGCCTCATGATCAGATTATCCAGAGCCGGAAATTGCAGTCCAGGAACCTGAACGTCGCATTCATGTAATTAGATCATACGAGCTACTCAACAAGCGGATCTTTTCGGTTCATCAGTCAACAACGGCTCAATACTCAGCGGTCAGCATTTCACTATCCATGAGGCTCTGTCTGATCAAGGGCCGGGTCCTGTAGCCGACCACTCACGGCAGGCGTCAATGTAACGGAATGAATAAGTTCAACGGCTCCAGCTTTCGGGTCAGGCCACCAGAATAGAGAGATGCCGTCTATTCCCGCAATTGTGGCCTGTCAATTCCGTCTATGTCCCCCAACAACCGACTATAATATACGGCAGACAGGTACGATTACGACGATTTATGACCGAAGATTTCCTCAATGGACAAACTGAGGAAAAAGAAACCCAAATCAGGTCATTGTTCACTTCTCTTCATCTTCTCGCCCATCAGTATCCGGTCCACAGCCGAGTGTTTGAAAGTCTCTTGGCGGAACTCGTCCGACGGCCGAACCGAGCGTTTCCGTGGGGCGCGTCCCGAGGAAAAGGAAAGGTTGGGTTGGCTTCTTTTCCTTCGTCTTGGATAACGGCGGCGCCCGCAGACGCTATCTCTTTCTCCGTCGTTATCGCTCAGTCCGTTGATCGATTAGTTAGACCTATTCGTTCCTTGACGAAGGTTGTTTGTCAAGCAAGTTCCCTCGTTCCCCCCTCGTTCCCCCCGCAATATTGATTCGTTCTGTATCCAACTTCCCCCTTCATCTTTGATTCCGAAATCTGAGCCGATGTGTAGATGCAGATGCAGCTGTTCCAAGATGGGTAAAGGGTATAGTAATTGCTGAGCTGTGACTGCCTCAGCCTCCCCGCAATCGTACAGATCGTGAGCAAGCGGCAGTGCGAGATTTCTGCGGTACCTAAATCATTCCTCTTCCCCGGCTCATTCTATCGGGAGTCGTCGTGTAAGGTACTACTAAGTGAGAAGGGGAAAGGACCCCAAGGGAGTCACATGCCTCATTTACCCCATTCTCCAACTCAATTGATTGATTGACACGCCAACACCAACATTTACTGACCCGTGACTTTCCTCGGCTTCTCGTGCCTCAAGCTGAAGTGCCTGAAAACAGTGAAATTAATTCTTTGACACCAAAACTTGCTTTTTGTGGCTTCCATTGCCAGGATATCCCGGTTCCGGACACTCTTTCCTCATTCTCCCATTCTTCCAAGTGGCTTGCCGTGGCTTGGCCAATCGGATCGTCCCAATGAGCCATGGCTCTCAGCCTTGACCATGCTAAAAAGTTATCAGATTGATTGGGGGGTTATCAATCCCATCTAATCTCTTTAGATGATGAGATGCGACATGCTAATTACGAATACTGCATGTACACGAATAAGCTCACCGATCTCGGAACCAGTCGAGCAGAGCAGAGCAGAACAGAACAGAAAAGAACACATTGGCCATTTCCTCAATTATATGATATAATTACACTCTTGCTGATAATGCCCAACGTACCCACCGTCTATTGTTGTTGGGTTGCTTCGCTGGCTCTTTGACACATCCATCTCATGCTGCATATCAAAACCTTGTGGTACTCACATGTACTGCACACAGAGGACACAGTCAGACAACCCTACTCCCTGCTGAGTGACCTGGTCTGTGCCAATATTGGCCTCCCTTTGATTCCATATTCTCAGCCATGGCAGAACCTTCAGGGATAGATTCCCTTTCACCGACAAAACCTGATATCACGTTGTTCTACGAATAAGAACTTGTCCAAGCAGGGATGGAAACGAAATTGCTTTTGTTAAACTTTTGTTGACGTTGGGCTTGTCCCACTGGAAAATAAGACGCCATCTTCAGCCCTGACCCAGCTCGATGGGTCAGAGTCGGACAGCAAGCCACGATCTGATCAGATGGAAAGGAATTGGAATTTTACCTCGTGTGGGGAGACTACCAAGTACCGTCCCCTTCACTAGACAGGGGTTTCTGTTGTCACATTCGATCGCTTCAATAGTCCCCGCTATCTTCCTTCACTCCCCTTTGAACGTACTCAGCACGAGTAATATACATACTTACCTGTAGGACGAGTGCCATGTCATGCTTGCTAGAATCCTCGTCAAAAGTTTACCGGATTAAAACAAACCGACCCGACTCGCTGTTCCCTGACTTCTCCTGATACCGAGGCCAATTCTCCTTTACCAAACCTGGAAGTCCATCTGATGAACCCGAGCCTGCCCGTCATCGCTCTGTTGTCGTTCCAACTTCTGCCGCTGTTGTTGCCGTTTCGCTGCCGAAACCTTGGTTGCCGTGGTTTGCTGTTCCTCATACTCGTTGGCATCCATGTATGCCAGCTTGATTCGAATTCTCCCGACCGTTGCCCCGTCGAGACTCAAATTTTGCCATGTTCCAAGCTCTGGGAGTTGTCCCCTTAATACAAGCTCACAGAGATCAACATGTAGCTCGCCAATGAGCTCAAGCATCTGCGTTCCCCACACAGAAACCCTCAAATGGTAGTACATTGGCGAGTCATGTGCTTCAAACCGAAAGTCCTCGTTCCTAGACCAATCTCAGCGACTACTTCCCTCTTGAATCAAAATAAACGTATGGGTCGTGGTGTAGATTTCCAACGTGCGCCAGCAGAAATGACAACACATAGCTGGAGAGCCACATCCACCGAACCTGGTCGATTTCACATCTTACTTACCATATTGGTTTTGGTGTTGTTCTCTTGGTGGACTGGCTTTGTTGAACATCATATCCATACCAGAGAACACAAGTGTAGCCGATTTTGTCGTTGTCCAGCTCTGCTTCGCCAACTGACACGACCAGACGTTTTGATCTGCGACTCTTCAAACTCGACCCCTGTTTGGGCTTGAAACGTGTGTTGACTGGTGTAGAGGTTGGCCGGTCTGGTCCCAGAAGCTCTGTTGACGACAACTTGTTTCTTCTCTTGCTCGCTAGTGCTTGGCTAGCCAGGGAGCCCATTGTCCCATCCATGGGTAGTCGATTATGCCTCAATGCCACCCCTAAGCTTGCAGGTCGTGAGAGGCAGGAATCATATCCAGAATCTAAGCTACTGAGACCTGATACTGATCTTAGCGGAGAAACGCAATCAAAGGAGTCGCCAGTTTTGTCCCCCGCCACTTGTCTGGTAATGGGAATTGGCGTAGCCGCTCCATCCTTTGCCATGTCTACCGACAAGAGGTTACGAGACTTGACGTAGCCCACAAACTGAGTCGCCGGATGTTCTGGTAGTAAATCCCAAAGAACGACTGGGACAGAAAGTAGAAGCAGGGTTGAATAACTGCGGTAGACAGACTCCACACTTACATGAGTTGCCAGGAGTGGAAACTGCTTGAGCCATCGAGCGCAACTCGCTGCATCAAAGACTTGTTCCTCTTCCAGTGCAATTGTGAGAAGAACATGCGGGGCCGTTCGCTGTCCTTTTGCATTAACAGCCAACAAGGCCTGAATACGGTCTTCAGCCGAGACATAGCTATCTGACTGCACTCTCTCCGAGAGACTCCTGAGATCCGACTCAGGTATTGCACGAGATGACGACACCGAGCTAGACTCTTCTTCAAACATTCTGCCCAATGTGATGGAAGCAGCATGTGGATCAGATGTTGAGAGAATGTAAGCAGGCGTCTTCCTCGACTCGATCAGCCTTCCCTGTGAAGACCGATCAGGCTGAGCGTGTTTGAGTCGCGTTAATATCTCGCTATGTAGCATCGCGGCTGAGAAAGGGAGCTGTGAGGCCCACTCCTTCAAGACCTCAATCAGTGTATGGGTAAACGACTGCGCGCCTGGACGAGGTGTCCACGTCTCGAATCCACAGGCAGCGATGGTCTCTTTGATGTTCGTCGGTCTTTCAGTCAGAGGAGCGGCACTTGCACCAGCACAGCAGTCGAGGAGAAGAAGGACATCGCATTTGACCATCTCAAAAAGAGTCTGGATAGCAGACCACTCCACAGTCGCGTAGCTTTTGTCACCCTTACTATTGAGACACCGAGTAAGCTTGAGTCAGATAGGGAGAACACTATTCGTACCAAGACCAGGTTGACTGCCTGGCTTTGTTGATGATCCCATGCCCGCCGTAGTAGACGATGAGAAGGGTATCTTCATTTTCATGTTCTTCCACAAAGCTCAGTACTTTGTGATTGAGCTTGCGATGAGAATTTTGGGTTGGGATGAGAAACCTGTCTGTTGTGAAGCCGTATAAATTGTGGAAGACCCTTTGTAGCTCGCTGAGCTCCCATTCAACTTCGAGTTCGTCTTCTTCCCATCTTATGAGGAGTACTTGAACCTCGCTGTAACGAGAATACGCAGAGTTGGGAAACGCTCGCTTGGCGGCCTAAAGACTGTTAGTGACCATATGATCACGTAATACAGATAGAAGTACCGATTGAAGACCGTCGACAAATTGCTGGAAGTTATTCATATGATGCTGCGACTTTGTTGTATCATGAGTAGAAAGAGGTGGCAAGCAGCCATTTGAAGCGAGAGATATGGATGTATGTGAAGACGTATCAGAAGCCTGCTTCTTGAAGTCAGAGGCAGCCTTGGATGTATCACAAGAGTAAGTAACACTCACTACAAATGGACTTGATGAGCTACCACTTGTCGAGCTCTGGAAGCCGTCAAACTTGGCCCCGAGTCCTTGAAAGTCTGCCATTTTGTAGTGCACGGAATGGGGGCATGCCAGGGACCATTGAGTTTGAGATATGTTGATGTATTATAATGTCGATTGAGGGCACGCGGAATTCATGTCTGATATATAAATCAAGAGAGCTTGGCATGTACACGAACGACCATCACCCCATATCTCACAACCCCCTCAAAAACAGTGAAAAATTTTTCCCATTCTGCAGTTGGCTCCCTCGTTCTGACGTCGATCATGTTCGCATATGGGCTGAATAGCGCCCGGTTGGCTTCATTATCATCGACGTGGCTGCGGGTGCCTCGTTCGAAATGAGTTGATTGCTGGCAAGGCAGACGCATACGATAGATAAACCTGGATGGGCCAAAGAGAAGACGGTAAAACATCCCCAGGGCCAGGGTCCCCGAAGAATGATGTGAAAACCTTTCAACAACGGGCGTCTGGGGTAAGCATTGCTTGTCATGATTGGTTCTCGAGCACTGCCTGCTTCTGAAAGTGCATATAGAAACAGGAACAGTGTGGGGGAACGGCACGGAAGAGGAGGAGCGGAGCGGATCGCAGAGACATCTGTAGTGGACGGGCGAACTATTCATTATCAAATAGATACGGCTTGTGTAACCATGCATCCCGCTCGATATGGCAGAGGAACCTTGCGTAGCAGGAATCGAGGTGCAGGTCGTGCAACTGGATCTGATCTATCGCTTGAAAGACGCTGACACGGCCGCGACGAGGCTGACTCTGACTGACGACATGAGTGAAAATTTTTCATTTGCAAAGCAATCGATAACGCAGATCTGAGCCCGCGGACTGATAAGCTGAATGAGCAAAGGAAGCCAGGAAGGTTCGTTCCGTAAGAGTATGAAGTCGTGCCTCATCGTCCAGATTGAAGCTCCCTCGCGGTTCCATTGAAAGAGCGGCAATGTCCGGCAATTGAGGCAAACTTAAATATCTTGAGACTGGAGGGTGGGCATAAACCAAGTTAACATACTTGATAAATCAGGGAGAAATCATAATTAGTTAATGATACCGTATCATCAGACACGTTTGAGAAATAATTTTCGGATTTGAATGAGACATTGGAAGAAACAGCATCTGATGCGTGGAGCTGATGACTGGATAGTGCTTATTGCCCTATCAAACAAAGTCGGTAACAGATATGTAACATCTGTTACCCCAAAGCTGCTCGTCTGCGTATCGAGCTGAAGCGAGGCGAAGCGAAGCGAATTTGAAGGGCATGTTTCTCATCTTGGACTTAAGTTTGCGCTGAAGCCAGATCCTGATCCAGATCCGAAATCTCAGGCCGTAAATTCTTTTTTATCAGGGATATTGTGATACAGAGAAAAAAGAGAATTGCGACCGAGTGTCAGATACAGATGGTCTCAGATGAAAATCGACAACTGCCGTTGGCTGTAGGGCAGATCGAAATATCCCAGAAGCGCAAGGACCCGACGGAACTTGGAGTTTCCGCTGCTGGTCAGCGACGCTAGCGAGTGGAAGTCCCGACATCCGAGAAACTAAGGTAGGGCCATTCCTATGGTGAGGTAGTCACGGACTCACTACTAAGACCGGCACATGCAGCACGGCCATCCAATGTAATGACCATAATTGAAGCTGTGTGATGAGCTGTACTGCACTGCAAGTATACCACCTCATCTAAGATGGTAATAACATCAATGGGAATAAATGAGAGACTCAGAGACAAGAGATTGACCATCTGCATAGAGTACGTATGGTGACGGACTGAGTGACGATCTTCAACTCACTAGCCCATCTCATTCCATTCATCAACAACGATGATCGGTAAAGACGGACGGTCAAATTCCATCCACATGAGCGAAGTCTCCAATTTATTAGAGACAATTATGTATACAAGACCACAAACTAGATAGAACCATCTCACGCTACTGATAGTCTGATACCCAATGTCAGACTAACACCCGGAAATGCCACATCCCGAGAGCGGCTCTTTGAACAAGTCTGTCTCAGAACAACACAGACCAACGATATTCAGACCTTCTCTCAGAGACAGCACAGAAATGTAATCGTCCACTCAAGAGATCAACAACATGGAGCCAGTTGTCAAAAGGAATGGCGTCCCGTACGGCTTCCGTCTTGGCTCTGCCTCTGTACCACCACCATCACCCTCGTTTCCCTCTATATCACACATATTATCTGCATAAGCAACGGCTACGGTAAAGACTGCAGAGAAACCCCGTCTCTGATTCGCTTCGGGTCTTTTGTGTCTCGCGTGTTTAGCACGAGTCTCGCCGAATCTGTCCATCACCGATCGAGTTTCCAGTGCCGTTTCCTTTCATGGAGGGGACACTCTTCTGATACACTACTGATACCACTCACTTATAACTCAACACACCCTCGGTTCGGTATAGTCTAGCCTTCCATCTTGAAACCGTACTCAAGGAGGCATCAATTTCGATATCTATCTATCTACCAAAGAGTCTCTTTTATTCTTATCTTTATTTCCCTTCTTGAACCCTCTTACACCCACCCTCACACTCAGTATGGAGAACGTATCAAGTCTTGCTGCCTCACCTATTGGTGTCGATTATCAGCTCCCCCAATTCGTCAGTGAGGGTCATTGCACTGGATACTACATCACCATCACTCTCCTTCTTATTGCAGTCTGGTTCTTTTTCCCCAAGAAGCAGACATCCCATCTCGAGATACCCTTCTACAAGGCCTCAAAGACCAAATGGATATTCGATGCCGAAACATTAATCAAAGACAGCTACACAAAGGTCGGTCGATTCGGTATCACTTACACCATATATGCTTATGCTGTACTAGTTTCGAGATCGAGTTTATCAGATCAAGGCTACTGAGGGAGTACAAGTCATAGTACCCGCCCGTCTCGTTGGTGAACTCAAAGGACTGCCAGAAGATATACTCAGTGCAACAGAAGCCGTGTCAGATGTAAGACCACTTCTTCAAGCTCGCTTCGAACTTGAAATATTGACAATCATTAGGCTCTCCAAAGCAGGTACACAAAATTCTCTCCAGGCCACAATGGTGAACTACTGGCGCTATTGGTCAGAACAAAGCTCACACAGAACCTCACTCGAGTGGTACCCCTTCTCAAAAAGGAACTAGAGCATCTGTTAACCACTGAGTTCCCAGCCTGCGAAGACTGGACGCCGGTGAAATGGCAACCCTTCAGCCTCCGTGCTGTAGCCCGTCTGAGTGGTAGAGCATTTGTTGGGCCATCCATCAACCGAGACGAGAAGTGGATGGACACTTCGATCAACTTTGCCGTCCATGTCTTCACAGCATGCGTCAAGCTTCAGTTCATCCCTGAATGGGCTCGACCTGTAGGCCAACATCTTGTCTCAGAGCTTCGCCAGATCCGCAAGGACATCAAGATTGCCAAGGAAATGCTAAAACCAACCCTCGAAGAGCGACTCCATGATATGGAGTTTTCCAACGGTGCAGATGCACCAGATGACATGATCCAATGGCTTATTGAAGCCCTACCAGAGGAGGAAAAGGCCGACCTCACAACCCAGGCAGAACTGCAGTTGATTATTGCAGCTGCTTCAATCCACACAACCAACAACCTGCTCTGCGAATGCCTTTGCGACCTAGCAGCATATCCTGAAGTACAAGAAGAACTTCGAGAGGAAGCGTATCGCGTTCTGGAAGTTGATAATGGATGGGAGAATAAGGAGAGCATGGCCAAGCTGAAAAAGCTGGACAGTTTCATGAGGGAGGTCCAGCGTCTCAGCGGAAACATCAGTGAGTGCCAGCAATACCCGTCGATATCTCGACGCCAGCTAATCATGATATAGCATCGTTCATCCGCAAGGTCATGAAGCCCATCTCCCTTTCTGATGGCACCGAACTGCCAGTTGGCACCAAGGTCCTCGCTCCTCAAGCCGGCATCGCTCTCGACGAGCGCTATTTCCCCGACCCCGAACGCTTCGATGCCTTTCGCTTCTATAAGCTTCGACAAGAATCAGCAGAAGCCAGCAATCGGTGGCAATTCACTTCCCTCAACGACACATACATCAATTTCGGTGCAGGCAAACATGCCTGCCCGGGCCGTTTCTTTGCCAGTAATGAGATCAAGCTTGTGCTGGCACATATACTTATCAACTATGATATCCGCTTGAAAGCGGGCGAAGATAGACCAAAGGCCATGGCGGTGGTCATGGCCAAGGCTCCCTCTCCAGATACTGAACTGGAGTTTCGACGAAGATCGTGGGCAGCTTGAAGGAAGGGAGTATGATCATGAACTATTTGATACCCAGTACATTTAACTTAGCTTGTACATAGAACATAGACGTGGCATTGTAGATGCGTAGTAGGAAAGACTCGCATAAGATTGACTAGCCTCGAGAACAAAATTTGAGTTCAAAAAGTCTCGAGACTCATGTGTAAAGCCAAGCGTGAGCGATGATGAGGGCATAGACAACTAGAGGTAACGAATTGCATTGCTCGAACTATTCTAATCTAACAAAGACACAACACTGGGACTCCGGGCGTGGCTATCGTATTGGGGGGTATCATCAAGTCGTAGGCCAGGCAGACGAGAGCCACTGGCCTGGCCTTATAGCATCGTACAATCCTCTCTGATCCCGTGCCATCTCTCTCCCAACGGCTTAACCAACGGCGCGTCCCAGGGCAAAGGTGCAGTTGTAGCTGAAAAGTAGATCCGTAGTCGTTTGAAGAAGAAAACAAAATAAGTAATTGATATCCTTGTTCCTTTTCAGATTCTTTTTTGGGATGCGCAACACCAAAAAAGCTTTAAGATTCGGACAAACATTGATATTTACAGATCCAACCCACCCGGAACGCCCCTCGCCGTTGTTGAAGAAAATGCCGTCAACCATTTTTTCCCTGATGCAACAAGCTGAAGACAAAAAGTCTACCGGGAACCGTGAGATACCTGGGAAACCGCATGACACAAAGCAGACCATCTCTTCCAATCTTCATTTGAAGCGAATTACACAGCAGCTCGACCTAGCACGTCTAGGACTTGTAGCGCTGGTACTCACCGGCAACCAAACAATGGTCACGCTCGAAGGGTTCTGTAATATGTTAGTCAGGTGAACTAAAAGTTACTGGTTGTTGGATGTAAAACATACCCAGGGTAAGCTGGAACTTGGGCTTGATGGACTCAGCTCGCATCTTCTGGACCTCGTTGGCGAAGACCTCAGCAGCGGGAGCAGTGCTGTCGATACAGTTGGCCTTGATGGAGATGAGGACACCACCGCCAACCTTGAGGAACCAGTTGGCGTTCATGGCGACAATACGGGCCTGATCGGGCTGGGCAACATCGGCAAAGATGACATCGACCATGGGGACGATCATGCGGTAACGGGCAGGCTGACGGGCGTCCTCAACAATGGGAACAACGTTGGGTCGCTTGGAGGCCATGGTGATGAGATCACGGCCGGATCGGGAAGAGAACTCGACGGCGTAGACGTAGCCAGTAGGACCGACGATGTCAGCGACGTGAGAGACGGAGGTACCGGAGGCACCACCAAGGTAGAGGACACGAGAACCGGGCTTGATGTAGATCTCATCAGCACCACCTGCGATGGCAGCGCAAAGCTTGCTTCGGAAGGGGTTCCACATGCGGTACTCGATCTTGGTGGTGGTAGTGGTGCCATCGTCGTTCTGGACAGACTCGTCGACAGAGATGCGCTTCTCGCCATAGACAGATTCGCCAGGTGTTGTGTTGCGGGTAGCAAGACCATCTTCCTTACCACCACGGACGACGAAGACGCCGGGGTGACGGTGAGGCTCCTGTGAAGAAAAAAGTCAGATCGCAAAACTTGGCAAAAAAGTTAGACTTGGAGGATGAACGTACAACAATGACCTTGGCACCGCCTCGCTGGCCAGCACCAGCACCGCCACGACCACCGCGAGGACCGCCTTTTCACTCTGTTAGTATCGCATTCATCGTGCTGTTGAGGAGGACTGATGCTTACCTCGGCCACCACCGCGAGGACCGCCACGGGGAGCACCACGGCCACCACCTTTGCGAAACAGTCAGTCTTGAAGTTCAACAACGCCGCGACAGGAACGCCGCGAGAGCGCTATCCATACCTCGTCCACCGCGCGCACCACCACGGCCACCGAAGCCGCCGCGATCACCACCGAAACCACCGCGGCCTCCACGAGCGCCGCCACGACCACCACGGCCGCCTCCTCGAGGAGTGAAAGGAGCCATCTTAATGGGATGAAGAGGAATTGAATGAGTTTAGAAGAATTAGAGACGACTATATGTCGTTGGAGAGAAGGATTCCAAGCGAAGGGATATCGTCGAGAGAAGGCGGACGTGGATCAAAGTCCAAACTTGTCTTTTGTATAGCCTTGTCTGGGGACGCTGGGCGTTTTGAGAGACACTCGAGAAAGAATTTTTTGAAGCTCTATGAAGCTCAGGCCCACTTTGTCTGCCCAAGTTTCTCCGTCTCCGAGGGGTCCGGGGATAGAGCGGCGATGGAAAGTGCAATGACAAAATCACGTGCAGATAATCGATAAGAATCAGGTGACATGGTTCACATAAGTGTGCAAAAATGATATACAAAAGCACAGCGCAACAAGTCATAAAATATTTCAATACTACTCAATTACGATTTGCATTCAATCGCAGTCTTCCTCACGTTGCCCTCCATTTTCTCGCATTTCTTTTGGCCGTTTGACGCTGCTTTTCACAAATCGCACTAACAGGGCAGGCAACCCTAAGGCTCTTTCCCAAAGGAGTGGGGAAAGCGAGTTTGTGGTCCCTCCCGATCTGTTAGGGCAAGAGCTCAGAATTTCTCAATTTCACGCCCGCCAACCCACGTCCGTCGTCGAAACCGTCACTCACCACCCAAGTCGCCGAGATGGTGAGTAACTGCGAGCCCCCGTCGACCGCCATCATGAGAAAGAGGAGGATATTCATGCTGCACGAATTGTCACGAACTTGCTGGTGCAATTTTTGACGAAACGTCCCTCTTGACCCGGAACCGCTGTGTTTATTTATGATGGCTGTGAAGGCATGGATTTTGAAGATGTGCCATGGCTGACTCTGGGTTTTTCTACGCATACAGGTTCGATACGCTGCCACCGAGATCCAGTCCTCGAAGTCGGCCCGCGCCCGCGGTGCCTACCTCCGAGTGTCTTTCAAGAACACTCGCGAGACCGCTCAGGCCATCAACGGATGGAAGCTTCAGCGCGCTGTTACCTTCCTCGAGAACGTCAAGGAGCACAAGGAGGCCGTCCCCATGCGACGATATGCCGGCAGCACTGGCCGCACCGCCCAAGGTACGACTCAACCAATTCCTCCACCGTTAGCGATGGACTGGGAGAAATTCGGAGATCGCAAATGGCCGGGATATATGCGTCAGAGGAACAAAAATGCTGATGGACTTATCAATAGGCAAGCAGTTCGGTGTCTCCAAGGCTCGATGGCCCGTCAAGTCTGCCGAGTTCCTCCTCGGTCTCCTCAAGAACGCTGAGGCCAACGCTGATGCCAAGGGTCTCGACACCGGTGCCCTGATTGTCAAGCACATCCAGGTCAACCAGGCCCCCAAGCAGCGACGAAGGACATACCGTGCCCACGGTCGTGTATGTTGTCAAACTCTTCCGCCCCGAGACTTATCTAACGTCATACACAGATCAACCCCTACATGTCCAACCCCTGCCACATCGAGCTCATCCTGACCGAGGGTGAGGAGGTTGTCCAGAAGTCCGATGCTGTTGTCGAGCGCGAGCACCTCAACTCGCGCCAGCGCGGTGCCCGTCTCCGCAAGGCTATCACCGCCGCTTAAACAATCACCAACCTCTATCAAATAGACAAAATTTAAGCGCTGGTTGAAAACTGGGTTTACGTCGGGCATCTTCTGTGCTGTAACTGTGTGACTTTTGACAAGACTCTTGAACAAAGGGACACTACACCAAGATTACATTACAAAACTCGATCAATTGTTCTAGGGTTTTTGCGAGGGTGGTTCGTGGCTTTTCATCAACTGGTGTATGGCAGGCTACGGTGAGCATGGCATTAAAGGGAAATTCATGCAAAAGTTCGCAAGGTTTTCTTGACGAAATAAAATCATTCAAGTCCTCCTATGTCCGGTCCTGCATCTGAAGAACAATGTGACGTGATTAGTTAGTAGAGGTCAACATGCACCCTGTAGACTCACGATAGTTGGTCACGAGTGAGGCCTGAACATATATCACACTCCTCTATGGGTATCGATATCATTACTTATACAACGCTTGCTAGCAGCTATCGATTGAGCAAACCTAACTGATTCCAACTAGCAACATAGCGAATGCGATGGGAGCAAAGTCCCCTGGCTCGATTTTCATTCAGCGATCATTACGACATTAGCCATCCCGTCCAATTCTGCGAGACCCAATTGCCTTTTCCCATGCCAGTTTTCGAAAGCAATTACCAAACGCCTATGCCATCCTTTCTATTACATCAATGCTAAGCCCAACCATTTAGTTCTCACCATCTGTCCATGGTGAGTCGTCATATATTAGCAACAGTAGGGACTACACGCCGTCCTGATCATCCAGCCCTTGCGGAGGGGTCTGACCATTATCTTGGTTACTGAGCGGTAAGCCAACTGGTTGTTGTTTGACAAGATTGCCTACAACGGGGGTAGGGACAGCAACCTGTACGAAAACGGGGGATTAAGTATGGTCACCGTAGAGCCTGAGCTAAAAGTCTAGGCTCACCATTGCCTCGCCATCTCGTGCCCCTGCAATACTGGCAGCATCAACTGTGCCCGAAAATCGACCCTTTCCGGGTTGCTCAACACCATCAGCTCTGGCGTCGTAAATTGTACGCTCATCATATACATTGGCCCATCCCATGTCCATCCCAAAAGCAGTTGTAAGCTGTAGTAGCTCCTGGTTCCTCAAGCAAGGAACGATGCGGCAGAGAAGCTTGTCTCGACACTTCTGCATCAGAGGTGATAAATCTTGAATGTGCGGATTGCCGTTGGCCCCAAGGCCCTGAGCGCCATGCGGCAAGATACTCCGAGTATTTAAAGCCGGTGAATCGACGGTAACATACCCACAAGACTTGAAGGAGAGGCACTTCAGAGTATACTTCTTCTCGTCTGAGCGTAGGCGCTGCGGCGCAGGGATGTGCTGCACTAGGGGTTCTGCCGGGTCCGGGGCTGGTTGGCTCGAGATATTCAAATTCAGCTCGTCCCTGGCACTCAAAATGTCTCTGATCTTGATGCTTGGGGAGAAATGCTCTATGATACCTGCCCAAGATAATACATCTGGTTGCTGTAAGATATCCATAGGTGCAGGTGGAGGGGGCGGTGGAGGAGCCTGATTGTTGGGTGGTGGCGGTGGCATGAAAGCCGCTCCGAATACTCCTGCAATCTGCTGAGCCGTCGCGTTGAATGGGAATGGTGCAACAACCCCATTCGCTATATTGGTAGGCGGAGGTACCAGCACACCAGGAGGTGCAGGGTGCATACCGATCATGTTCAGCAGGTGGGCATTGTTTGCTGCGCCAGCTTGCTGGAGCGGAGCTTGGGGAGTGAGAGTCGGTGGTCCGGAAAGTGATACAGATTCCAGATCGAGCTTCTCGAGTGTGGACAAAGCCATATTGCGTATTGTTTGCAAAAGAACATGCGGTGAGGCCCAGCAGTTCTTGAGTGATAAATGTTTAACAAACGGCAATGACAATAGATCGTCCGTATTAGTCTTGGGGCTATCAATGCGAGTCATGAGTTGAGGTTGTTCAAAGAACGGTGCTGGGAGGATGTGGTGGTTCCGCTGATATGTCCCGGGAGCAAACTCTCCACCACAGATCCATTCAAAGTGAAGGCTTTCGATGTGTGGCTGAGCGCCAATGTAATTGTTAAGCAGTTGATAAACCTTACCAACAGCCTCGACAGGAGAAACTGTGTCATCTTCTACACAGCCCGGTGCAGACTTGGAAACGCGTCGCCAGTCGGCAATAACGCCCAGCGAAACATTGGTGAGAGACGATAGATTCTGCCATAGCTCATGCCGACAAAGGATATACACATGGCTACTGGGAATCTTGGCAATCGTGATGGTGGTAAGATTTTTGAAGCAGTTGTCCCGGGCATTGTCGATGAGGCCAATGACATAGGACTGGATCATGGCGCGATGCGCCCACTCGAGCTCGAGGAGCATTTCTTTCTGTGCTCTTGTGAGACTAGCGGGAATCAGCGGATGGTTGACCGCCTCTGCGGCGGCTGGTTCAAAGTCAGCACGATGTGTGTTTTGTGCCATTACTCGTCTAGCTTCCATCTCAGTGATTATGGTTGCTCTCTCATCAAAGTCAATCGTGTTGATGTTGGTGCCCTCAGTCTCCAACAGCATGAGTACAGCTTCGTTGATCTGGGCGCCTGAGTACCCAGCATCTGAGGCCATCTTTTGCAGCACTGTTCGCTTGAAACTAATGGGGTTCTCAAACACAGGCTTTCTGAAATCCTTGACCATTTCATTCAGGTCGGACATGGTGAGGATTGGTTGCTTCCGAGCTTGTGACTCAGAACCCGGGTGACGCCAATTCTGCGTTGCAAACACGGGATGGAGAGTGGTTGCACCTCGTGCGATGTGATCAGGCCCCGACAGAAATCCAAGGCCAGCATCACAACAGAGTCCAAGATTTGTGACTTTAACCAAACACTTGAGCGCTTCCTTCATGGCCTCAGTTTCGTCAGCCGTTTGTTCGAGACCTTCAAGATCAGTATATCGGTGGTAAGTGCCATATGGCCAGCGGTATATGCCCCAGAAAGAAGGGACAGCTTCTTGCGAAGGTTTCACTGGAGGGTATGAGAGCGTGTCCTCGTCAAGCTCCAAAGACAGCGCAAAGCGCCGGATGTGTGGACCAAAAGACTGGAAGATGCGCATCCCATTTGAGAGAAGGGCGGAGGATGTGCGCTTAAAGGCTCCGTTTTCATCACGATCCAACTTGCTGTAAAGCTCCGACTTGAAGGGCACGACAACATTTCGAAAGTACTGTGCAGAAGCCTTGTTCTCGAATTCTTTACAGACAAGTCGCAAACATCTGACCTCGAGCCGGGTGAGGTACGAAATAATGATCTCGAAAATCTCAACCGGAATTTCGTTCGTGGGCCATGTAACGGCGGACATCGCTTGGCTTCGTTCATGGGAATCTGACAGTTCAAGGAGAGCGGGCATTTCTTCGTCACAGGACGGAGGAGCAGTGCTTGGTCTTCTCTGGCTCAATGCCGGGTTCATGGCGTCAATCCAATTGGGATCCATAAGCGCGATGGGGCGACGGACTGCAAGTCTCGGGTTTCGTAGAGTAGCGATGTCAGAATGGAGTGACTGCGAGAATCAACGGTTGAGGCGATTTGCTTTCGGTCGGACGGAGGGCGAAGATGTCGTAAAGGTGCTCTGATGGCGGGGCGTTGGAGCAGCGGGGACTGTAGAGAGAAAAGAGGACGAAGGCGTTTAATATAAAGAAGAAAAATAATAATAATGATTCGATGTCGTGCAACAAGGATGAATGTTGAAAGTTAATAGCCGCCGGGGGTGTCTCTCTTTTGTCGTAACCGGTGTGAATAGGTGAATGA
Organism: Fusarium phyllophilum; assembly: GCA_013396025.1. Lineage (NCBI taxonomy): Eukaryota > Fungi > Ascomycota > Sordariomycetes > Hypocreales > Nectriaceae > Fusarium > Fusarium phyllophilum. The sequence goes on along the minus strand of JAAOAQ010000113.1, from coordinate 32,553 downwards.
ATGAATCCGTGATGTAGTGCTCGGTCGGCTGCAGTCAAGGTCAAGACTGCAGGTAAACGAGCGGGTTGGATCGGATCGATGCAGCCAATGCCTGGTGGCAAACGTACAGTATGTGTCTGGGGGAAAGTGAAATCGAGGGGACAGGGCCCTCGTCTCCCGGTAGTTGGTAGAATAGCTGTCGATCTATGCCGGGGTTAATTGTGCGATTGCGGCTCCGAGGGGAGAAAATCAATGAGTTGAAGATGGGGATGGCATGTTTATGTTTAGACGTATTAACTAACCTACCTAACTTTAGGATGTGGGGGAGAGACATGGGCAGTCCAGGGTAGCGAAGGACCCACTTTTGTAGAGTGCCTGCGTGCCCCATCGGCCATGTTCCGTGTCGCAAATGCACCTTCACGACGGGTGCAATGGAATTGGAAGAACCGCCCGCAAATCTTTGTACGGATACTGATAGTGGACGTCTCTGTTAAACTACCTATACTAGGTTACAGCCGTAAATATGTATGTTGCCTCTGGGGCTGAGTCTCATCGTGCCTAGAGTTTATAGCAAGATTCGAACAGCGTAAAGTCTGTTCTTCTGAATTACCGGTAACCGTTGCTCGCTTGGAAGGGAGAGGCGCATTTTTAACTCTCTTTAGAAACTATGAGATGACGAAAATCATCATTACTATAAGGAAAGCTACGCTGATATTCGTCTTGTAGCTTCGATTCAACTTGAGTCCAGGGATTAGCCCTGTGGGCATCTGCATGGCGGGGGAGATCCATCGGAATACGATAGCCTGGAGCCCGGAGAATGGCGGAGATCATTAAGCTGCGTTACAACATCAGAGGGATCAGATGCTTACGGAGTGCATCATGTCGTTACAATGATATGATTTTATATAGTTAAAAGTCTTCCGCTCCGGTAAAACCCCGACCGTACAGGTTCATTCAAAAGAATCGAAGCTCAAGTCACAAGTTGAATTATTGACCTCCACATCGCTAACATCCGGGATATTACATGTCCAAAACAATACTATCTACGTGTATAAGAGAAAAATACCATCAAACTCAAAACAATACCAATCCGTGAAAATCCATTTGCTTCCTTCCTTTCACTTCACGCATCTTCTTCTTCAATATCGCCAGCCCAGAACCAGTATCTGATACAATGTTAGTCATCGTGCTCTATATCTACTCAATCTTGTAAAAAAGCACTTACAATGTGGCATATTGAACCTCGAATTCAGCATCCATACCCTTGCAGGTTGCAGGGGCGCTGCCACCGGCTGTTGTAGTTCGGTAGACTTCCTTCATCTTGTGGGTAGCACCCTCAATGGTGGTGAGTCTGAGCCATGGCACAGCATTCTCACCAAGCTGTCCCTTGGCAGAGAGAGATGGAGCGGGAGCGCTGCTGTTCTTTGCACATGGAGCCTCACCAATGTCTTGGTTGGGAGTGCGGAGGTCGAAAAAGGGCGTACCATCGGCGGTGAAATAATGGTGACCAGACTCAGCCAGAGATGCAGGGCCAAGCTTGTTGGCATCTGACAGAGGGAAGTGAACGGCCATTCCAGGGATGCGTTCGATCAGATCCGGGTACATAGCGGCGACGCAGCTGCCGTTGAAGAGAGTGGCCACAGCACCAGTAGCAACGGGGGCTGATGAAGGTTTGCTGGTATCGCATGTATAGTTTTGCGTACCACGGCCGATAGCGACATGAACCAGCTTTAGGCCCTTGGCTGGGGAAGGCAATTGGCCATCTGAAATCACCAGTTAGTCAAAAGAGAACAAGCACTGAAAAGTGGTGACATACCGAGAGGCATCTTAGCTTGTGAGAGATCACAGACAGGAGCCATTCCATATGACTTGACCGCCTTGACCTTATCCGCAACCAAATTGAAGTAACCAGACAATGACCCTAATGTGTCAATGGCGGATCCAGCATTGGTGACAGTAACAGTAGGATAGGTGGGTGCTGCAGAGGCGGTCACCGCGAGGACGGAAGCGACAAATGTTGATAATTGCATCTTGAAGTTGTGTATAGAGGGGGGCTTGTGTGTTTTTGTGTATGATTTGTATGATATCGAGGGCATAGGAGTGTCGGTATCGTTTCGAGTCGTCAAGACGTATGTCGTTAAGAGAAACAGAACCCAAGAAACAACAGAAATGTTTATAGATAATCGACCGTAACGAGACTCGAGATAGAAAACTTGTTGACCCTAGGAAATAAGGAAATAACAGATAAAGGAAATAAAGAGACAAAAAGGAAAAAAGAACGCTCAGCGTCTTTGAGTGTATACAGACAGACAAATGCACAGAGATCTTTTCCTGCCTCTTTCTTTCTCAATACCATGAGGCGACGAACCCATCTCTAATATACCAGCCTTCCCCTCTAGCCAAGACCCTGTTACACGCGCCTAAGCGTACGGGCGGTAGGTCTGAGCAAATGGCCATGATTGGATTATCTGCCAAGATCTGAACACAAAAATAAAACACCAGCCTTTTTCCAATGTCTGAGATGGACATGCACGTCTGGCTCATATGTGATCCGGGAACAAGATTGAGCAACGAGAGCCAATCATTTGATTGTTGAAGAGAGTTGCTGGGGTTCTGATTGGTGGGAGGGATTAGTTTAAGCGCCTTGCTCGGGCGTCGGCATATGGATGCATGGGCGTCTAGAAATGGAGATGAGCACGAGGAAATGCCACGACAATGACAATTCCGCTTTTTTATGCACTTTGCCATGTGCGATCTGGGTTCGTGCAGCCGAGCATGCCATTAAAATAATATACAGACATATACAGAGTATCTGACCCTGCTCTCTAAACATAGACCGCCTGTTTACATCCAATGTATGATGGTATGTAGATGTCATACATTAGTACCCAGTCAGCAATGATGAGATCCGTTGTACTGCATTCCCTTTTCCGTATAATCACATTGCTACGAAAACTTTCGTGTTCACGTCACACTCCAGCCTCTCAATGTTGCACTCTCCATCTCCAAGCCAGCCCAGGATCCCTTTAATAGATCCCAAGATCTCTCGGCGCCACTGACGAACCAACCTCATCCCAGCATCAAAACATCCAAGACCTCCCAAGAAACGAGAAACAAAGTCCCCTTGACCATAGTAAATTACATACAGGGCGTTGTGTAGCTTGCCGCCAGCATGAGAGTCTCTGATTGGACCGCGGATCATGCATGTCTACGGGCCGCGATAAGCGGCCAGCGGCTGCAGAAAATAGCAACTGGCCCCGCGACCCCTCTTATTGGGACGGGCTATTTTCGCACATCAAGACGAATATAGCCAAGCTTCTATCTACATCATGACTTGCATGTTTTAGCGGACCTCAGAGGCTGTCTAGAACAAGTCTGTCACATGTTTACTTGATTTTCTCTTGAGGAGGTTGCTTAGGTGGATCATGTTATGGTCTAATTCAAGGTTCTCACCACCCAACACAATAATACCATCCGTCTTGGCATGGCTCTCTTCAAACGCACGAGATATCGCTTGCTTCCCTAATATGTACAGTACATAGCACGAGATCTCAGATATCCAGTGACTCCACTGCCGACCCGGTCTTAACGCAGGTCTATCCTGATATTGATACAGTTCCATCTCCCGCGGAGATTCGTCGACGCATTCCCTTTCCGGCTTTTGAGCAAAACACTTACAAAACAAGACGGCGCATCGCCCTCTACTTGGCAGGATCTTTAGGCGCTCCGTCCATTGGACTGCCAAGTGAGCCCCCGGCAACTCCAGCTGCCGCTGCCGCGGCGGACTCAAGATGGGTTACCCGCTGGACATCTGACGAACTGAGCCAATACAAAGTGACAAATACCAGCAAATGGAGTGCTACGCAGTATGCAGCAAACAAGTTTCGGCTGGTTCGCGAAGCAAGTACTGTGCGTGTCAATGAGTAGACTGCGCGTTCTGGTAGACTCATCCGTTTGTAGGCTCGAGCAGACTCTCGCCCACGGAAAGCTGCAAACGGAGAAATATTGGACTCGTATGCCTGGCGGTATCGGTCCATAGCGATGCCGGGATTGCCCGTTTCGCCAATCGACACTGTTGATGGGTTTGGATTTGCCCCGTACGCTGACGATGTCGCTGCACCTCCTCCTCGGTTGTATGTTGAAACATATCTTGTCTTCTCGTAGAGATTCAGGTTGTCCTTCTGAAGCGCTGCGACTTCCTGGCGAAGCTGCGAGACTGTTCGGTGCGTATCTGACAGTTCTTCCTCAAGTTCTGCATTCTTCTTCTTATAGCGGTCTCGCTGGGCCGTGACCATGGGCAACATGCCCGAGCCTCCTCCATAGACTCGTTCGCCGGGCTCGCCTCCTCCCATACGAGGATCCATACCACTAATGATTGACGATGTTGGTGAGATTCTGCCACTCTTGCGGCCCATTGCCCGGGTGACATATGTTCCAGCTACAGATGCACCAGATGGGAATGCGTTGGCACCCTCTTCCTGGATTGTCTCCAAATCACTCTCCAGTTTCTGGTTGAGCTTCTGGGCTCGCTCCAATTCGGCGTTAGTTTTTGAGAGCTCCTCTTGAAGATCCCCCAATCGACTTTGCAAATCGTTATGCGAAACACGTAGCACCGTCAACTCATCGCCCAACTTCTTGTTTCGCGCCAAGAGAAGCTTCTCGAGAGAATTACCCTCCGTATCCTTTGCCTCAAGGTGCTCTCTTACTTCGTCATCGTCACCTGTGGAGAACTCAATACTCTTGAGAACCTCAAGCTCCTGCTTGATATCCTCGTAGTCACTCCATTTTTGAACCTTGCTCTTCAATGTGTCCCTCTCCTCCTTGAGAGTGTTCACTTCTCTTTCAATAGATCGCAACTTGCCATCCAGTTCTCGTTTGAGGCCCTCCTTCTCCACACGAGCGGCATCCAGCTTGCGGATCATAGACTGGTTCTCTGACCTCACACGCATATATCCAGGATCGTCCTCAAGACTTGTCTCAGGTTGCTGTTGGGCCGATGACTTGGCTTGTGCCAGCTCCAGTCGCATTTGTTCGTTTCGTGCCTCAACCTCGGCTAGGCGAGAGCTTGTGCGATCTAAATCTGCGTGGAGTATCTCAAGCTCAGCGCTCGAAACATTGTTGCGATGAGCCTCCTGGTCGTCGCTATTCTTGCCCAAGCGCTGATTGACCTCGTAACTTGCGCGCATCTCAGTCAGAAGGCGCTCTTGCTTCTCCAGCTTATCTTCCAATGCCTTCTCCTTGGCCTCCCAGTTATCTGTCTTCTCCTCTAGCACAGCGTTCCACGACGTCTCAACTTCCTTAACACGTTTCTCTAGGTTCTCCTCCAGCTCTCTTCGAACCTTTCGTTCATTCTGGAGCTTTGATTCGGTCTCTTCCAGTTGACTTGAAATTTTCGAGACATTCTTTTGGAGGTGCTGGTTTTCTTCGGTAATCTTTGGTAAGATGTCTTCCGACAAGAGCATAGAATCGACTGAGGCCTCAAGAAGTGGGTATGGGTCTGGAGCATCAGAGAAAGATGCATATGTTTGAAGAAATGCCGAGTTCACAGACTTGGAGTGGTTCGTAAGGAGGTCGATAAAGGTCTGGTAGGCTGCAATGATGTTAGTCTGTATCAGTATAGGACAGGATCTTGTTGGTACATTTCAATAGTCCCTTGATTTCTGTAAGCTTGGCCGCATCATCGAGCTTGCGAAATTCTTTGGTCTTTTGGGCGAGTTCTTTACGTTGGACAGTTGAGTCCCGCTGGTATGCGACAATGTCTGAAGCTGTATTGTCGAGATTCGAGACAAGGGTTGTGAGATCGATGGCTATCCAGGCAATCTGTTACTAACTGCTACCATTGGTGTTCGCTGGAAACCATACTTCTCCATGCCGATATCGCATGCTGAAATTTGTTCTCTCCTTCAAAGGTGGGCGCAGGCGTAGGGGCTTCGGTTGTGCTCGCCAGAGCAGCTTCGACGGCTGCGTCAGTCATGGCGTTGTATTGAGCTGGTGATCAGGGGCGACGCAAAGGAGTGGATATAGCAGCTTTGAACGCCGCGGGTGTGTTGAAGCGAGTGTTTTGCAGTTGATGCTGTCGTTCAATGGTCGTAGGAGCTCGTTGCTGTCGTGCTTAAATGGAGGCCATGAGGTTGTGTTGATGGATAGGAAGGAATGTGTTTCGTCTCCCTCCTCGATATCTTGGGGCCAGGTTGCGCGTGTCATACAAGCTTATTGGCCACGAGAGCTGTCAGGCTGATAACGCCAAGGTTACAGGGGCAGTTCCATGGACTGATCCCCGCAGCCTTGCAGGTCAGTGAGCACAGCCACTAATTAAGCCCGGTGCCTATCCACTCAAGGTCCCGTCAGCTTCTAGAGCTTCAGGTACGTTGATCCACTTGACTGATGTCAACATACGCCAGCCAGCCTCGGGTGCCTGGATACAACGTTTTCACATTCGCAGAAGCACAACACGACATGCGCTGTTCGCTCAAATGATGCTGTTGATTACAACGCCGCTATGACATCAGATGGCTCAGGCGATGGGCCTTCAATTACAAGCCCAGGGCTAACCAGTACCAGTCGCGAGGTTGGCCCTTATGTCCTCAGGACTTTATTGGATGAGGTGCCACTATCTGCAGACGGCTCCAAAGATGATATCAAGATCAACTGTGTAGACTATCTAGGTCAGTAGTTTCGACATTGATTGTGAGTGTTTGCGCTTATAGTTGACCTTTGCGCATATAGATGCGAATCTGTATGTTGGCACATCTGCCTCAGAGCTGCTTCACTTCGTACAAATTCCACCAGACCCAAACGATCGATCCGGGCAACCCGTCTATATCCTCGCATCTCGACTATGTCCTCAATATGTCGAAACTCCAGGCACTCCGAACTCGCGACCCGGCGTTCAGCAAATCCTCCTACTACCTCGTGTCGGCAAAGCATGTATCCTTTGCAATTGGACCGTCACTTTCTATTCCCTTCCCGAACTTAGCCCTGTTTTTGGAACAACTCTAGTCAAGAACTGTAGTTGGATAGGTGGCATTGATTTGAATGAGCCCTTGCTCGACGAGGGAAGTGCAGAGAGGAGTGGAGGTGTCACTATCCTCCTCTCTCTTATGCGAAAGATCCAGGTCGTGCGCGTAGGCGAGGACGCGCGCGCTTTCAAGGTACGTATCAGCGCGTGGAATGATTTCCCTCCGCTCACGCGATATAGAAAATCGACTTCTCTGGAAGCACCCTGTCAGTCCGTAGGGACTCAATCGCTTGTGTAGCAGACTCCAAGTCTTATGCGCTTATCGATGTGGAACAACAGCTCAAGATCCCCTTGATGAGCATTTCATCCTTGGAAGAAACAACCTCGCCCAGTGAAATCGGGCATGCTCAAAGTATTGGAGCGGATACAACAAGTGGGCTACTCCGAAGTTCCTCATCTACCGGAAATCGCACGTCCAGCGAAGCTCCAAGTCATAGTCGGAGCACGAGCTTGGGGGGCTCAATATTGGACAGTATCCGTCGACAAGATCATCGCGGCAACGAAGTTGAAGATTTCCTTGGTCGCAACACCTCGCCGCAGCCGTCTATAAGCCCCAGACCATCAATGGAGAGAGCTTCAACACCAAATCCTCCTTCACTCGATAAACCTCTCCCAGCTGCACCGTCACCATCAGGCACACCTTCTCAGTCTACTGGCCCTCGACCAAGGCCTGGATCAGTCTTTCTAAAGCCTCACATCACTTCTCCGACCCCTGACGAATTCCTGATTGTTACTGGAACTGACCCCCTGGAGCCGGGGATCGGCATGTTTGTGAATCTGGATGGTGATCCTACGAGGCCTACTCTCGAGTTTACCAGATACCCCAAAGAAGTTGTCGTAGATAGCCCGCCATTAGAAGCTAACTCATCACAGCCATCTTCAATGCAGGAAGAAGATGGTTATGTTCTGGCCTCGATGACGAGAGAAAAGGACGGCTTGGAATATGGACTAGAGATCCAAAGATTTGACGCGGGCTCAGATCCAAACCCACAGAAGTTCTGGTTGACAGCCAGAGAGGCTGATGGAGTCTACGGCATTCGTTCGCTTGCTGGCAGCGAAGAAACGCGATTCGATGAGATTGTTCAGAAGTTGTCGCAAAGGCGATACACTCCTTTCTCTGTCTCAATGTCACCTGGCACCCCAGATCCTTCATCTTCAGCCAAGACCTCAGACTCAAGGACAGCACTGTCAATAGAACACCTCTCGAAAGAGAAGGAACTTTTTGACAGAAACATTGACTCACAAGACGAAGAATCATTGCCAGAAGAGTGGGAGGCAAACCGCAATGCAGAGGGCGAGGAATTTGCTCGACAACTTGCCAAGGCTCAGGCAAGATTAGCAGTCTGGAGTGGAAGCCGCATCTGGTGGGCTATTCGCAATCCTTTATTGATACAACTTGATGCCGCCTTGGAAGTAGCTTGTGCGGGAGATGTTTTCAGCCCTGCCGAGTTGGACAGACAGGCAATATTCACCACTATTAACTCTATCAGGGGCCGAGAACCGCAAAGCGAGTTGGAATTTATGACTTATGGGTATATACGGCAAAAAGCTGGCATCTTGCTTTTGACGAACTTACTGAAGTCCCCTGCAGACAAGCAGTTCACGGAAAAAGACGTAAAATCTCTTGAAGAAGTGCTGATCGAGAGTGGTCTTGACCCCAGAGTAGTCCTTTCCCTGATTCCTAGCGTTCGAAACGAGATAACAGAAGGCTCACGCGGGATCTGGATATATGGCGGCGTGAGGAGAACCGCCGATGCTTACCTCAGAAGCAGGGAGTTCCAGATGACATCTAAGGACAGTATTGGAACACTGGAGCCTAGGACGATGCACTTTCTTCGAAGATTTCTTGGAACATGGCGCAAGAAGAAAGGATTTGGCAGTGTGGCCGACGAGAGAGAAGTGTTTCATACAGTTGATGCCGCGCTGCTGCTCGTGCTTCTCGAGATTGATCAACACTCACCTAAGGGGTTAGGCAAGGGAGGCGTCGTGAGATCTGAGCTATACGAGATTGTGGATAAGGGCGTCGACTGCTTTGACCGCGCAGTAAACTTACTCGAAACATACCATCGGCTCTTCGTGCTAAGTCGCTTGTACCAGAGCCGGAAACTGTCAGGAGATGTTCTGGCCACTTGGAGGCGGATTATTGAAGGAGAGCAGGACGTAGGGCAGGAGCTCCGTGAAGGAGAACAGCGAGTTCGCGAGTATCTGACCAAGATCAGCAGCCAGGCCCTTGTCCAAGAATATGGTGTGTGGCTTGCAAATCGCAACCCAAAGCTTGGTGTTCAAGTTTTTACTGAAGACAAGGGACGAGCACCCAAATTTGAGCCAGCGCAAGCCGTTGCAATCTTACGAGAGGAGGCACCTGATGCAGTAAAGTATTACCTCGAACATTTAGTCTTTGGCAAGGGCCATACCGCCTATATCAACGACCTGATGGCATACTACCTTGACGTGGTGGTTCATGATCTAGAATCATCCGAGGAGAGCCGGACTTTGGTCAGAGCGACATATGAGGCATACCGCGCTTTACAGCCTCCCAAGCCTGCATACAGTCACTTCCTTCGGGACAACGCCCCGGACGACAACGAGGTCTGGCACAGCCGTTTGAGGCTACTTCAACTCTTGGGCGAAGCCAATGACTATGATGCAGCAGCGATAAGAGATCGAATCTCTAAACTACCAGATGATCTTTTGGTGCCCGAGACTATCATCCTTGCTGGCAGAGAATGCAAACACGACGATGCCCTCCGCCTTTTGGTCCACAACCTGGGCGACTATGACACCGCAGTCTCATATTGCCTTCGAGGCGGTGCGAGCACAACAGGCGCTGCTCCTTCCCAAAGACCATCATTTGAGGAACAGCGTGGCCTGTTTAACGTCGTCCTCCATGAGTTGCTCGCTCTCGAAAACATCAGCGATCGTGTGGAGCAGACTGGAGCACTCCTGGAGCGGTTCGGCGGCTGGTTCGAGATTGACGACGTACTTAGTCTCATCCCTGATGATTGGTCTGTCGATATTATCGCAGGCTTCTTAGTTGGAGCACTTAAGCGTCTCGTGGGAGAGCGGCACGAAGCGATGCTGACCCGGGCCCTGAGCGGAGCGCAAAACTTGCGCGTAAGCTACGATCGGGTTGCAAAGATTGATGAGAAAGGGCCGAGTATTGAAGCTTCGAACTAAAAGTTCTTAGTCAAGCTATCTGGACTATTTCATTTTGTTAAGAGGTGGATTCATAGCGAACTTCTTTGGCCAAGATCATATTCATCATAATTCAAGGACTCTTTATATGTATTATTCTTATCATGAAAGGAAACATCAAGCGCCTATGTTCATCACCAATGACAACATCATCTCACACCGGAATCCATTAACAAGTCGCGTAGGTGGCCCTTCAGTTATTAAGTAGTGCCGATTGGGTGAGGCTCACAGAATTTCGATAATAGATTGTGTATCGCCTGGTCAAGCATTTGCTCCGCCATGTACAACAGGTCTTGTTGATCCTTCGACAACATGCTCTGGTCGGCTGCGCTCAGTGACAGGAGTACTTCAGCAGACTCGATGTGGTTTTGTAAAGTGGATGAGCTCTCCACTACTCGCATCAACGCAGTTCTGCCCTGGCAATCTCTCTGTGATAAGCCTTCACAAAAGCGAGGTGCCAGGACTCGAAAAATAGCAGGCTTACACTGCTCAGATGCCAAGTGTAGGACGTTTCCACCTTTTGAGTTGCGGTGACGAAGATGCTCTTCAATACCATCTTGCTCTAACAAGAACCCGACAACATCAACATGGCCAGCCAATGCGGCCTCTCCAACAGACTGGCGACCTGGATGAGCCAAGCTTCGTGGTTGGCGCTGAGGCGCACGTAGCAGTTCCTCTTTGAGGTCAACATTCTGCTGTGCGTTTTTCATCAAGCGTTTAATGATGGGCATACAGCCGTGACTGGCGGCCAGGCATAGGAGCTCGTTACCCCATCTTTCCCGGATTAAAATGTCAGAGATATCGTTGATAATGTCAAATGCAGCATCCCAGTCCTGGCTGTTATTTATGCTTGGAGAGCGCCACCATTCGATGATACGACGAAAGAAGCCAATGTTCTGAAGATGGCAACCAGTTCCGCGTCCATGAAACAGCATTCCAAGTCTGCGTAAGTCGGCCCATTGTAGGACCTGCTCAACAGCGATCATAGCTGTGTTGGGCAAGAATTTGGGAGACTCCAAGTCAGATGTTTCAAGCATTTTGAGCAGCACCACTTCCGATCCGTAGAGCGATGTGATGCTCAAGGGGTCGTATAAGCTGCCGTCAAACTCAAATCTTGCCTGGACTACGCAGTCCGGCCGACTATTCTGGCTGGTCCAATTCTGTAATCGAGTCGAGTTGGGCTGGCACAGTCTTTCAATGCTACTAAGATCAGGGATGGGCTCTTTGGTAACAAAGGTGAAATGATGTATCCAGTTGCAAGAGGCATAGACGAGGAACTCGCCGAATCCTCGGTCAGCTGGGTCGTAGCGAGTCATGCCATCCTCCCAATTCTCCCACGAGCAATCCATAGTGAAGCTGGAGGATGCAGCGACATCACTAAATATATCCATGTCTTGTGGTAGTTCCTCCATAGCCGTCTGCTCATCGGAAAGAACGGGGGCCTCGTCGATCTCGTCGAGAAGCAGGTATCGAATACATATGTCCAAGATGACATTCTCCAACCTTGTAGGGTTTTCCAAATTATGATGTCCAGGCCGGGTTGTAACGAGGTCACTCAATATAAATTCTTTGACCGATTGGTGAGCAACAATAACCTGCCGTTTCTTGAGATCATCAAAATCGACGCCAGCAACAAATGGCTGGATGAGGGCCATAACACCTTGATAGTCGACCAGTTCAGCAACCCCTGCGACAGTGGTAACATCTTCATCAACTGTCCCCGTTGTAACAGCCCAAGCAAGTTCTGGGATGCTCAACCGTCTTCTGGCCACACCCAGAACTTCCAAGGCTGTAGCTGCCATATCCTGGGCCTCGGGCTCCTCGCCCGCGCATCGGATGAACAGATCGGTGTATAGCTTTGACAGGTCCCGTGGTTGTGGCATCTCTTCCAGAAACTTCTTCATGCGGCCACGTGCCATGATCTTCTTCGCAACAATGGCTTCGACAGTCATCTTGGTCCATATGGCACTTCCTCGTGCAAGACTAGACAGCCTCTCGATGATGAGCTCTTGGAGACCTGCGTCAAGGTATCCTAATATTGTTTTGACGGCCTTTTCAACGATGACTTTATCTCTACCTGGATCAGCACAATATCGACCCTTAGAGATCCCTCTAGTTGATCCAATATCCCCTCCCAGGGTCGAGAAGACAGCACAACTTTTAGCCCCGAGATCTTCTGAGACAAGCTGCGTAGTGACTGAAGAAGCATGTTGAGAGAGCCTGCGTCGCACTCGTCTAGACCGTCAACTATCAGGAAAAGAGGTCGATTGAGCCTTGTAACAGTTTGTTCGAAAATCTCAATCAACATGTGGGCATTCGTCGCGGGTTCGAAATTTCCGCTGAGCAGATCTTGCTTATACCAGTCGAAGTTCAGCCCAACACGCTGTTGAAGAAGTGACAGAATCAAGGAAGAGAAGATGTACAACGCATGCCCGGTTTCATCATTCTGGCAATAGTGGTATAGAACCATGGGCTTCTCGAGTTGGCGCTCGGCTCTCCGACGTAGCTCCTGAATAAGAAAGCTCATTATCACACTCTTGCCACTTCCCATATCTCCAAGAATAACCAGCTGTTGATAGTCGGGTGCTCGGTACCAAGTTTTGAACTTGGGCTGTTCTAGCACGAAGTTGCAAGCTGCGTCATCTCGAAGGTAATTGAAATCGCCATGATGGCGGCTCTGCTGACTCTGCTTGTCACGGCCCAGCCATTGTGAGACTAGTTGGGTCAGTATTGTGAGGGCAATTGAAGTTGCGAGACGGCGACTGGCAGTCAATAAGGGCGTATGCATACCTTTCTCATCACACATCATAGTCTTGATGTCCTGGGTGATATCGAGAGTGGCTTTCTCAACAACCTTGCGGAAGTTTTCGACTTCTTTCGAAATGTCCTGGACCAGAGTCGGTAGAGTACCAGTGTCTGATACAACGGCCAATACTAATTTAGCCCTTCTCTTGGACAGAAACTGATAAGCAGCTGCATAGAACTCGATGAGTTTCTGATAGACCGACACGAGTGCCTGCATGTGGTCAGAATACATTCTTGGCTGAGTTTTTGTACTGGGAACAAAGGAAGCCGTACGTTGTGAATATCAACTCTGTCTTCCCTCTGGCCGATGATATCGCAATCGCTAATATACGAAATCTGCCTCAGCATTTCCACGATCTTTTTGGCAAACTCGAAATCTGCAGTAGCAACACTTATGGCGAGCTGCGTATAATACTATCAGCCTTGACCTGCGTCCAGGTTGAATCTCTGCAGCAATACTAACCGCTGTAACACCTCTCATAACCCCAAATACGGCAGAAGTTGTGGGCTCAAGCGCTGTGAGAGGCGTCGATATGTCCAAAACCATCTTGATTCGCTCCAGCGGAACCTGTATTGAGTTAAGATATTGAACTCCTCGCAGGAAAGTGGACTCGTTTGTCGCGTCCTTATCAACCGTCTCGAGCTCTTTGAATAGCTGGGCGATGCTCTCCCCCTTGAGGATAGTAACATCCACTTCTTCGCCCATGCTCTCTACTGCTTCTCGGTAGGCCTTGCTCCAATGATCCGCAGGCGCAACCGCGGCCAGGTCAGTGTCTGTGTCAGTTCCAGGAGCTGGCACCGCCTCATGAGTAGAGATTTGAGGAGAAGTAGTCAAGCGTCCGTTGGCTGTTGTACCAGAGACAGTGGCGGAGGGAGAGGCATCATTGGATGGCAAACGGTCTGTAGGGACTGTAGCAGTTTCAAGAGACGTGCTGGATTGGTCAAGAGAGATGACTGTCTCACTCCTGAGAGTGACTCCCGCCGTATTCTCTGTTGGGAGGGCATGAGTGGTAATTCCGCCTGGGCTAGGTGTATCAAATATGGAGGTCAGTCGACCAGGTAGCCACTAGAGATTCATAGAAGCACAAAGTGAGAACAGTAGCTGAAGAAAACCTTACCTCTCTACGACAGCAACATGGTCAGTTAGAGAATTATGACTTCGCCTCTGAATGAGTCCATTCAGCCGCTGGCGTAGTCTGAACCGTGAGCCTTCTCGTGGTGGATTAGCAGTTGACATGCTGTATGAAAAGAGAGAGACATGGCACGAAATTCCAAGTCAATGAACTTGAGCAGCTCTCTACACATTTATTTATAAGATGCATCGTTCATGATCTCAGAAGAAAAGAGCCCACGCAATGAACCGACAAGCTCACCAATGGTTATGTAGCATTAGCCGCGGCATGGAGTGGCTCAATCCTTGCTATTTTCTGCCTGCGACCCAATATGTTGCTGCTGAAAGCACAAGGTAGCTATTAACTTAGAGATACCATAGCTATTAAGCCAAGGCCAGCCATAGATATCCAGCCAGTGTTATCATCAAACAGGAGGCTGGCTGCCTCTGAGCGGGGATTGCTGCTGTACAAGCAAGGGGTAGGCCGGGATGCTGCACTAGCTGATCATTAATTGTAAAGAATTAAATGGATGATGAGTCTCGGGTAATCAGTCAATTTCTAGAATCGGCAGCTCGCCATTTTTGTTTGTTTGTTGGTTGGTTCTCTTTTAGTCAATCAACTAATAAATGCAACGGGGGAGGCTGGCAAGTCTGGCAAATCACCTGAGACTTGGGAATACCATCCCACAATCGTTATACCTGCAGTTTGATGTGGTACAAGAACAAACAGCCCAAGGTCCTCCCTCTAGTACTTGGGAATCTAGGATGAAGCTCTTCAAGATGGCCTGGCCTACCTTAGTACTCAATGTCACTAAGTGCACTGACTTCCGTTTCGTCGAAACAATTCCCAGACATTTTTATTGCGACTCGGCGTTTCTCTAACAATACGACACGGCTTGATTCAAATATAGGTCAGTAAATATGGCTGTCGGCATGTTCTAAAAAGTCCCAACCCCCACCACTTTGTCTCCATCGTCAGCCATACATACTCGCGGTCGTATAACACCCCCAGATATCCGGGGCACGGCGCTTTAGCCGAACCTCCCAGCTGTCGCATCCAAGCTTCAGTTGTCGATCGCGGTCGCTATAGATGCTGCTTTCAGACAGAGTTGGAATTGTCAGCACACGAAAAGGCTGCCGATCCTCCTGACGCCTTGTAAGAGTCAATAACGCCGATAACAGATCCATATGTTCCAGCAATCATCAGAGATGTTCCAGAGAGGATCACAAAACTACTCCATATAACCATAAGAACCCACTTTAGAGATCTCTCCTGCTTTCCTGCGCTCCAGTTATCGTACAACCAGAAGCAACCATATGGCTGAAACGTTTGCAGAGTACCTAGGAGAGCTCCTACAAGAGACACAAGACTTCCAAAGACAGGAATTGCACTCGCTATGATGTAGGCTAACAAAGCTGCAGAAAAGGTCAGGCCTAGCCATGTAGCCCAGTGAGTGACAGTATTGGCTGTGAGATGCCTTGAGCCTCGAAGGACTCGAACGAACACGTATTTTCCTGTAACCTATAGAGCTTTTGTATCAGTACTCATTTTGTCCAAATGCTGAATTCTATTCATATCAAGTACTTACGTGAGCATTGATGGTTGCACCAACGATCAGACCTGGCAAAGCAAGGCCGTAAGCAACTTGCTTAATAGTCTTGCCAGCCGATCCCAGAGCAGGCGAAGCAACATAGGAGCCACAGTAGTAGTAGATCATAACTCCCACAATGATGTATGTCGCAGTTGCCACAGACTGACAGAGCAGCATCGCTTTGGTATAGTGGCGCGGGTCGCGCATCTCTGCGGCAATAGGGAAGAATAGGGGTGTGCCAGCATATGCAAAGACCATTGTCGAGAGAGCCGACATTGCTTCCGTGAAGCTCGGTGTGCCATATAGCTTGTAGTCGGACTTCCATTCGTCTTCGAGGTTTATCTTTGGGGCTGCTGAGGGTCGGTCTTGGATGCTGACGGCGATGGTAACGACGTAGACTGCTTCTGTCAGTATGAATGACAACTTTGAGGGGCGTTAAAACTTACCACCTGCCATGAGAGAGATCACTCCCACCCATGCCAGCCAACTTATGCGACCCAGGGTGCGGATGCTAGCACATAGAAAGACGATTATTGCGGCTACTGCGACAAAAGTTGCTGTGCATGTCCCATGCGTCGACAAAGCATTGAAACTGATAGAGATGCCCAATATTCCCGATGCAGAAGCGAAGATGGTAACTTGTACAGTCGTGCATGGTCAGCAGCGAACTCAACTCTGAGTGTTATCACTTACACAAAGAAAAGCTGATCCCAAGGAACTCTCGTCCAAAACGTCCAAACAAGATACCGCCTGCGTCGTCAATACCGTATACCTCGCGGTGGTTAAGCTTGAATGTTCCAATAATATAGTCAGACCAAGTGGTGATGCCTCCAATGACGAGCAGACATATGAGTCCCGGGATAAGACCCAGAGTGTGGAACGCCGATGGGATCGAGAGGATGCCCAGCCCGATTTGGGTCTTCATCATAAGTACAGAAGTGCCTAGCCAACCAACCTGTTGGCGTCAGTATTTGATACTGCAGAGAATCTGTGGGAAGCACTTACATCTCGGTAGTTGGGTCCATCTTCTGTGATATCGCCAAAGACCTCATCATGAGCTACGGTTGGGCGAGCGTCGTCTTGATTCAGACCTTCTTGAGAGAGAATTGGCACTGGATCAAAAGTCCCAGGCTCTCGATTGTTGGTGCGCAAGATACCCATGTTTCTCTTTTATCCGGAAGAAAATAGGTAAGAAGAATGAAATGTTGTCAAGATCAGAATGATACTTGACCGTATATATCCTTTCAGTCCTATCTCCCCTCACGTATTCGGCCCGCCAGGACTCTACTCTGAGGACACCGGACGCTCATTGCTCCCCTATAAACTTTCTTGATGCTCACATGGCATTTCGCGTTTCTATGATGAAGTGGTTTTACCGTATCAGAGGATCTCTCTCATCTTGAATGTCCAGCTCAGGCATTCATATCTCCTCTGAGCCTATCAGAGCGGAATGCAGAAGTACTATTTCTCAATGAATCTATTCTCACGCGCCCCTGTTTTACTCAAGATTGGCTGCTTTGCCGTGGGGGGACGACTACATAAAGTTCGTGGCTGTATCGTAATGATGTACTCGTATTATCTCAACTGGCCCACTGGCCTTTAGCATCTTCGCAGAGTGTTTGGGGTTTCGGTTCTACCTATCAAAGCATACAATAAAAGGTCATGCGTCTTGATTATAGTCTGCAATAGAAATCTTAGATTATGTTTAGATAACTTTAGATACTTTCAAGGCTTGCTCATCCTACCTTAAGTTTTGATCACCTTATCAAGCTTTTTTCCCCGCGTCCTTACGAATTAATCAGAGGCACCAAGCTATTTTACACTCTAAGACAAGTTAGCATGTCGAGCAAGATGCGATCTATCAAACAGGGCGTGGTCGTGTTCGGGCTTGATGCGGTGCAGTAAGAAACGCAAATCATATGTTACAGTGGAACTCTTCCTGCCAACTGCTCAAGGTAGGTAGTTATGGATCATCATAAGTCTAGTAAGATGTCAGATCGGGGTATTAATAAGTGGTATTATCATATTCGTGCTCATATTTTACATCCTTGTTTCAGCTACCAATGCCATCACAAACTCCCATGTCCTGAAACATACACGCAAGCCCATTCCAGTCCAAATATTTTGTACAGTAACTTCAGCAGACACTCAAGGAAAACATCAATCACCACAAACAAACAGTGCTTGAACAATATGTAGATTAGGACAAAGTCCTCGAATAAGTATTGCTGTCAAGATAGTCCATTATTGTCATTAAGCCATCAATGGGTGAGGTACCAGTCCAAATCCCAGATAAAACAACAGTAAAAACATGGGTATCGATATGTCAACTCCATGGCGCAAATCAGTTCCCTTTCCGTTCCTTTCCTTTCCTTTCCTTTGCCTCGAACCTCTCATCCTATGCCTCTTTCATAAGCGGATGTGTCCTGTTTCCCAAATCCAAACCTAAACCCAGTCATAAATATTGTCCGAAATACCCGGATGTTCCCTTTTTCTAATACAGTCCCGCTTACGCCGCGCCCATTATGCTTTTTTTCGATGTGTTTTTGTTCGTAAACCTTGAGAGAGGGGTTGTAGTTGGTGATCGTTGGTGTCTGTAGTCGATGATGCCGAGTCGTTATAGAGTAGTGGTAGCGGTGTTGGCGGTGAGCATTTGCTGCATCTCCTTGAGCTGCTCAGCGGTAGGATCGTCGGAGATCCAAGGACCCTTCTCTTCATCAGTGGCACCGTGGAAGCCAGCAGCGCGCTTGAGGGTTTGGACGTCGAGGTCGGTGACATAAGACTTGCCATCAGACAGCTTGAGGCGCACCTCATGGTCGGTGGAGAGCATCATATCGTCCTTGGCAAGACGACGAGGACCATCAAAGACAGCCATGACACGCTTCTTCATGGTCATCTGGCCCTTATCAAAGCCCCACGATGATGGGTAGTCGCGGCGGTTCTTGCGGCTGCGAGTCTTGGTTCCCAAGGGGACACCACCACGGGAGTGCGTGACACCGCGAGACTTCTGGACACCGTTGGCTGGATTGCCCTTCTTTCTGGTGGCAGGGGAGGAGTTGCTTCGGGGAGAGCTATCATCATCGTCGTCACCACTGTCGGCATCTTCATCATTATGGTTTGCCATGGCAGTGTCTGTGGTAGTGGGTAGGTTGTTCTTCTCCAGAGTCTGGTGAACATCCTTATCGTTCTCAACCTCAGCAAGGCGCTTGGCGTTGATGGCCTCGGCAGGGTCCTCTTGCTGGACAATGCGCAGCACACAGTCGTCAAGATGCTCGTAGAAGTCCTGAGCATTGGAGAAGGTCTGTGAGCAAGTGCTACACTTGCCAGTAGCATCAGAAGCATAGCCAGTCAGATTCTTGTTCGAGTTGACACCTGCAGAAGACTTCTTTCGGCTGTTGGGTGGAGTCTGCTCGACACCATGAACTGCAGTCAAGTGGCGCTTGAAGACGTCGGCACGGTTAAAGGACTTCTCCGCAGCCGAGCCGGAGCCTGGGCAGAAGCCGCAGACCATTGTGCCTTTGTAGTGTGTGAGGGTGTGACGATTCTTGTCATACTTGCGAGCAAAGCCCTTTGTGTGGTACTCGCAGGTCTGAATGGGGCACTTCTCAGGCCGCTCAGTCTGGTGAGTGAGCATGTGAGCCTTGAGGTCCTTGAAGGTCTTGCCGCAGTCGGGATAGGTGCATCTCTGCTTCTCCTTGGACTCGTCGCTGCTATACTCGCCTGGTGTAGGTGGAACGAACTGGGTAACGCTTGGGGCACGGATATGGTTGTGGTTCTGAGTTTGACTGTGATTATCCATTGGTGCACCGTAAGGGCTGCTGGGAAAAGTGGATTGAAAGTTTGTGGTTTGGAGAAAAGGTGAAGAGCTATTGGTCCTCATCATGTGAGGTTGAGGCGAAGAGGAAGAGGCAGAAGGAGAAGTGGGATATGTGTGATTAGGATTGGCGTTGGTTTGCTGGAAGTGATTGCCATAGGGAGGGATCCCCATGGGGGGGCGAGTAAGCTCTGGATGAATCAGAGATGGGTCTGTCATGATAGAGAAACCTGGTTAGCGATCTACTACGGTAAGAGTCCAGACAGAGACAGGATAGGCAGTTCAGTGCTGGCTGCTCAGGAACGGAACGGAGAGTGGTGGAGTTGGGGATGGACGCGGATGATAGAGATTGCAACGTCAAGTCAGCTGAGCTAGGCCCAAGATGGGTTTCCAGCTGGCCACTGCCGATGAAAAGCAAGCAAGATCGCCAATCGTTTGACAGCGGAGAGGTGACATCAAGCGCCGATTGGGTTGAGGTTGTGTGTAATGTCTCAGTTGACAACGGAAGAGCCCACGGGCTAAATCGTTGTTTAAAAGACAGACATGAACGTGTGATGGGAAGTGGGACGTGGTTGCAAGGGATAAACTCTAAGAGGAAGCAGAGAGAAGGACAAGATGATGATCGGCCATGTTCAACTCGGCTCAAGCTGAACTCAATGAGCCAAGAGAGCCGACGACCTGGTAGAGACAGGCGCAAGCGCAAGCGCAATCCGACACATCGTTTTGTCATATTCAAAGCAACGAACCAAGCAGGGGTTCAGAGGCACTAAGCATCTGGTGGTGGGGAAGAGGCCTCAGACTGGGTCTATCTCTCTGCCAATGCCCTTGCGAGGCAGGGGGAAAGGGATCGCCGAACTCGAAGCGAGTAAGAAATAGCTCTGAACTTACCAACAAAAGCCTTTGCTGCTGGGAAATCAAAGCTGAGCTCTTCCATTCCGGAGCTAGGAAACGACGCAAAATCGGATCCGATGTAGTCACTGCCCACAATTGCAGGCTGGAGCCCGAGGCCTTGGGGAGCCCACTCGGGCATTGCACCCATTTGGCCATGGTTTGATTGGGGAGATCCAATTGCCGAAGACGTTGTTGATGCTGCCGAGGCTGTGGAAAGGCTTGATGAAGGAAGTCTCATGTCGGAAGATTCATCTGTGTACATGCTGGGTGATGCGCGGCTGTTGAGCATGTAGTTGGGGGCCTCGGCGTACAATGAGGGCTCGACAAATCCCATGGATGAAGCAAATACATCTTGACTGCCGCTCTGCTGTTGGAAGCCAAAGGCATCAGCAGGGATGCTCACGTCCATGGGTCCCGAGGTGAAGATGACGTTGGAGTCCGTATGTCGGGCAAAGTCCTCGGCGTCGGAGTGATGAGGGAACATGGCGAATGATGGTTCTGTCAAGGCTGTCATGATGTCTGTGGAACAAGGGCGGAAGACAGAGGCTTGAATGTCGGTGAGGTCAAGATGGGAGTTGTGGTGGTCAAGGTGAGGACGGGCTCGAAGTAGTTATAACTCAAGCTTGGGTTGCAATCACCTTTATCTATAATCGCAACACACAATGTCAGGTTCAGAGCTCCTAGTCAAGGGGGAAGAGTGGCAGAAGCGGGGACTTTTCTCAATGTCGAGGCAAAGAATGAGTGAACATAACCCGGAGAAGCTTACCTGCACTTCGCATTCCAGAAACGGCGTGAGGCTTGAGGTGAGTCGAAGTCTCGAGGGTCTGAGATGTTTCTGGTGGATGTGGGTTTAGACACGGCAAACAGTCTTCTTCTGGTCGGTTTCCTGGAACTTGTGTGCTGTTGATGAACTTTTCTGTGTTTCGAGAAGGAGGAGTGTTGCTAGGGTCTAATTAAGAATGCTCAGTTCACCAAAATGTGTTTGAGAAGAGTTGTCTCAAAGTGTTCGTGGTGAAGATGAAGCTGGAGATGAGGGTGATGTTAGTGCTCGGTGGATGGTGGGAGGGGCACTGTAGGTCGAAGTATTCAGAGACCAGTTGATATACTGGTCTTGTCGTCTTGGAAAGGACAGACAATGGTCTTTAAAAGAAACACTGTCGTGATAGATTGACCCTTTAAGGTTGTCGTTGTCGAGTAGCAAGCTCTTGCAAGACCCAGCGAGAGGGTTGGGGGCTGCCAACGTAGATATAGTCAAGGCACCACTGCACCTGCATTCGGGCCCCGTCCGCGATGGATCGGCTCTCTCCAGTTGACAGACAACTTGAGAGGAGGCTGCTGGGGTAGAGACTAGAGAGTGTCCCAGAGGTGGAAGCCATGTACGATACATCGGCCGGTACATTGGTAGGGCCTA
The DNA here is from genome assembly GCA_013396025.1 of Fusarium phyllophilum. Classification (NCBI taxonomy): domain Eukaryota; kingdom Fungi; phylum Ascomycota; class Sordariomycetes; order Hypocreales; family Nectriaceae; genus Fusarium; species Fusarium phyllophilum. The sequence goes on along the minus strand of JAAOAQ010000113.1, from coordinate 10,737 downwards.
GCTCTCTCTAACCTCAAGCCTCCAAGGCCCAGCAATTGAAGCCAGTCCAGGGGAGGGAACCAGGGGGGGAGGGTGAGCACACCACCCCATCACCCCAGCCAGCCAGCTCAAGCCCAAGCCCAGTTGACCAGGCCTAAAAAAGACGAGGAGGGTGTGTGTGTACAGGACGGACAGCACAGCACATCACATCAAGCAAGCAAGCAAGCACAGCCGTGGGGAGGTCTAAAACAAAAGGTAAGAAGGAAAAAACAAGTCCAACTCCATAAAATGGCAGAGACAGAAACAGAGACAGAGGCGCGCCAGCGGCCCAGCGCCATGCAGCGCCAAATAGCGCCAGCCTCAGAGTGTAAGGACCAGGGAGAGAGAGGAGAGACGGCACATGGATTGATTGATTCATTCATTCAGTTACTCAATTGAAATGTGCCTGCCGTAAAGTACGGTAGATATATATATGTACTGTACAATACAGTCCTGAACTGTGTAGACAGTTCCAGGCTTTGATATTCAAAGACATGTTGCATCCATGTCTTAGGGGCTCTGGATTTCGGGAGGATCATTATCATTGAGGGGGAGCAGAGACAATGATTGGGGCGTATGGCCTCCCGCCTTTTCTCATTGAGAGATACGGAGGAGAATCTCTCCTTGAAGAAAATGGTCCGCCATGTATCACCGCCCTCAATAATTACCTAGAGTTGCGGCTTTGTCTGTTCTTGATGTCGAAAAGGCGGAGGTTACAGAGCAGAGTAGCGTTTTGGTACGGAAATATGGGGTGAATCAAAGACCCGACCGAGGCGTGTGCGTGTGTGTGTGCGTTGCGTGAGAAACAAATTGATCTACGAAGACGTCAATGAAAGGAACTTGCATCGGGGGTAGCAGTACAAAGAAGAAGGCCTCCTAGATGGACAGGGTTGCTATTTTGCAGTGTGACGGGGCGATTCCAAGGGTTGACAGAGGAATCTCTCAGGCAGGGGGGCTCTGCTTCAAGTCCCAGTACTCGGATGATGTAGCTTCCGGTACGTACTAGCGACCCTAGCACACCTCACACCTCTACCTAGTCTCAAGGACACTCCGGCGACAGCAGTTGATGGGTCCATCTTCAGGGGTCTCCCAAGGCTGTCCCACGTCACAACCCTCTGTAGACTGTAAGGTAAGTAAGTATCTATTTAGGTATCTAGCCAGTGCCGTACCGTACCGTACCGCTTCCCCTCAGAATATATAGCATGGATACGGGCTGGATGTCACCAGGTCGCTATTCGTGGTCAGCCAATTGTGACGGTAGTTTGATATCTAAATGAAGCTACTGAATGAGAGTTGCGGAAGTCTAAACTCAATGCTAGATGCAGATGCAGATGCAGCAGAGCAGGTAAGGCAGAGTTTACCTATGAACTTAGACCCCGTGCGGCAACCATCGTCAATCTTCCCGCCCATGGTTCGCGCGGTGATCCGCCTCAAGCCTACCAATCCAAACCTACAGTACCTAACCAACACCGTTTGCCGCAACTTTACTGTACCTACTGCGTTGAACCCCCTCTTCTTCTTCATCATATCCTAATCATCATCCCCTCCCTCCCTCCCTTCATCACATCGCGGCCAATGATGTCCTCCTGATCCTCGATGAGTCTGATCTGACATGGACCAGCCCGTAAGTAAAGGTAAGGTTCCAGGATGCTGGGCAAAATTCTCTGGAGTCTTTTCACTTGTAATTATTTCATTCTCTTCGCAGAATATCCCAAAAGTCGGTCACATTGCTTAGAGGGAGTTAGTGCTTGCTTTTTACTTATTGCTACTGTATCAAACACCACAGCATATCGGCAATTGACCAAACAAGAAGACGATTGGTTATTCTGTCGGTAAAGCAAAGTAAGCTCTAAGCTCCGAGCTCCTTGAAACTATCAGTAGACTTCACAGCACATCACGTCACATGCGCAGCATTCCTCCGTTGCCTCAATGAACTTACACATGCACCATTCTAAGCATCTTCAGGATAAGTCCAGCAACACTACCCGCCCGCGTCTGCAAATATCTGGGGCCGCGAGACATTGAAACCGTCTGCCAAAACGTGGTGGTTCGAAAAAGAGGCTTTGCCCGAACGGCGCTGCTGCAAACAGATATTTTTATCGATAAACCAATGCACAACCAACCCAGATGTAACCCAACGATGCATCAAATAGTGCTGCCCCCTGCTCTATGAACAGAGGGCTGTGCCTCTCACAGAATTGTGCTGTGAATCAATCAATCAATCAATCAGTTTCTGGGACCAATCATACTCCTCGGTTGCTTGATGTCTCAATCGGCCCCGAGGCCTGGGGGCGCAGTCCGGCCTCGCCCGTCTTCCCAAATCTGGGACCCTTGAACGTATCGTACAGTACAGTAGGTATCCCCTGTCTCCTGTCTCTCCATCACCCTCACCCTCACCCTCACCCTCAAAACGTTTCCCGACGTGGTCGCTGCGCCCTTGTCACTGGCTCCATCGACTCGCACGTTGTGTTGCATCTTCCGGGGAAGGCGTACCAGCATCATTCAGTCAGTCAGTCAATCAGTTAGGGCCAGGGCCCAGGATGGTCAAAGCATTGGATTCAAGCATATCTTGCTTGGCTATTCCCAAACTGGTCACTCGTGTCTTCAAGTCCTTGTTGACCCGGAAGATCACTGCTGTCAAGAGTTACTCATTCGAGCATGCCTGTCAACGTCCCTGCGTTCACAGATCTCCATTAGTTATGACAGAATATTACTATCAAGTGTTTCATACTTGGCCTAGCCGGTCTGAGGCAATATCGTCTCCATCTAACCATCATACACAGCATAGACCATAGACTAAGATGAACTTCAGAAGCCTCGCGGAACAAAACAAACGCCTAGCACCACGTTGACAATGGATGTCATCTCCACATGGCGTCGGCTCAACATGGCGCGCAATGAGACAGACATCGGAATGTTTACATGCAACTCAATCTAATTCACTAGCAGACAAACTTCTAATTCGATCAACTGTTCTCGGTGGAGTCTAGGAGAGCGAGGTATCCACGAGGGAAATGATCAAAGAAAATACCCAAGATCAAGTTAATTAGACCTGCATCTCCGGAAAAGCCATGTAATGTCTGGCCCGGCTTACAATACTGCCTCTAATACATTCATTATCTTATTAATGCAAAGCGGGTGCTAGTCAGGCAACTTGGCGTTCCACTACTCGTACATGTCTTTATTGATCAGGATATGTACGAAAAAGGTGTTGCGATGATGGCTGTGTCTTGGGTGCCAGATGCATCCAATATGATGTGTACCTTCAGCAAGCCTACAGGTTTTCCACGAGGCGGGCATCCCTCATTTATTCGTAGGGCTTAGCAAACCTTGTCTCAAATAACCTTACCGATAATTAGCAGGAATCGTATGTCTGCAGTATGGACTTCTCAGTCTCCCAGGCGGACATTCTTGCAAGCCAAACTCTGATCCAGACGAGAATGTATGTACAAGTAGTCCCTCGTGGCGCCGGGGCTTGAACCGTTCAAGGTCCGAGTCCTCCCTTTCATCCGAACGCCATGTCCGGGCGACGTAAAACGGTAGAAGACGCCTCTAGAGGGGATATCATTTCAAGCTTTGTTTCCTCAGAGGTCCTGTACCGCATGTTGTGCAGAGTTCCTGCGTTTGTTGGCGGCGGCAGTGATGGGTTCAAGTTGGTTCTCGGAGACGCAACTGGATTAGCGCTGCGGAGTTGTGTAGAGGGCTGCTAAGCCATCATCGACGGATATGCACTTGTTATTGGATGCTGTGTACCAGCAACCCCTTGACAAGCTCTTGTCAAGTTGTTTGTGGATGGTGGGGGTTAAAAAAAGAAGCGGGATGGCTGTGCAACGCATCCGCTACTGGATATTTTGACGCGATTAAAAAACATTTTAACAACGATTCTGGGGGTGTGCCGTATATACTACACTATGCAGTAGGCCAAAGAACTATCGTAATGAATTCTAGTAACTGCATATGCTTCATGGAGTCTGAAAGCGAACTTGCATCTGTGAAACCTTTTCGAGTCTAGGCTAGGCATTCTTCTCAAGGCAGCAAAACCATTGCAGCTACGCCGCCATGTATCAACGCACGAGGGGCTTTCATTACTGGGTAAACCGCTTACCAGGGATGCAGTTGCATGGCACATCGATTGATCGAGTTCCGGTGAAGATCCTTATGACTGGTCCAATGCTCGTCAACGTCATGCCCTAGCATCCTGGTGAAAACGAGATACACGAGACACCGGGTACGGCATATGGATGAGCACTTGACCTTCTCAAGTAGGCAACTCTTTCTCCACGATCCATCTTTGGTCTGCAAGGCAACTCTGATCCCGATTTCAGGAGGTCTCCTTCGCGGTGCTGCCTAAATGCAGAACCTCACAATGCATTAACTATGTCCTATCATCTCAGGCTTGCTACATAGCATCAATGAGAAATAAAAGTTGGCATATAATTTGATTGATTACTCTCCGGAGTAACACGCACACCTTGTCATCCATCCTTTCCGTACAACTCTAACACTAGCTCATCATCAACCCTTGCTTCGGGCTGTTCCAGCATACTGGAACGCTTACATATATGTAGATGCATAACAGAGGTGATTCGGCGCAACAAATAAGCAAGAATACCCAGTACGTTCACCGCTAGATCTCCAAGGTAACAAAAGCAAAGAAAGACATAATTGGGCATCACTCACAGGACTGATCATCAACAATACTATCATACAGTAGCATTTTATGAATGTCTTGTTGGTAGGTACGTACTAGAGAAGGGGAAGATGTCGACAAACATGAGCAGGGGTTCAGAAGTGGATCACGAAAAGGAAACATGGGATCCGATGCAGCTGGTCCTCCTCTCTCTTATCGCATCCAATTCCACCATATTGACCAATGTCATCGTGCATCTTTTGATTAGTGCTCTCCACGTACGTACATATTTACTGTATGTACTAAGCGGCCAAGGTAGCGCGCTGTAGGTATCATTTTTTGCTTTGTTTGTCTCGACGAGTTTCGATGAGATGACTGCTTGAGATCTTCTAATCATCAATCAATTCCCACTGGCCGGTTCAGTGGCTGACTGGGTATTCATCCCTGGGCCAGCGTCAGCCTGCATCGGTCATGGCCGAATTAACTACATATGTAGATGGTTTTATGTATGTACCTATTCCAGCAATCTGGCTCTCCAAGCATCTTCATCCTCATCCTCACCCTCAAAAGCATGCAGATGCAGGCGAGGGATTCCCGAATGAGACCCTACTGGGGGAGCCTTCACCACCACGTACAGCGAGCCAATAGGGACAGCTACCCACTGGACGTTTACGGTATCGGTTATGCACAGCACGGTTTATGTATGTGCACGAACCTTGTACAGCCCGGGACCGTACATTAAAATGCAATGGGTGCAATTGCATTGCATGTATGTATGTATGCACACAGCCATCTCGACGTGGCACTGGGGTATTGAGTACTCAGCCCTATCGAGTCTCTGCCCTTACATGATGTTGCTGGCTGTAGCTTCTTTGGTCTTGATGACCGAAGCCAAGTCGTCATTCTCAACTTGTCATCAATCAATAGACCGCCTTCAACACGCATCGTATCGCATTGCTGACAGTGGTGATATACGAAAGTAACCATCCATCGCATTGCATCGCAGGCTGCATGAGTTGCACAAGAGTAAGACGACGACAGTAACTATCAAACGCTACAACGACAATCTCTCTGTGGCTACTTGACAGTTGGTTCCAGCCAGCCACAAATTAACCGTTTCGCTCTGATGTGTCTGTTTGCGGATGAGGACCCTGAATCTCATCTTCTCCCCCCCGTTTTACGACCGTGCATCGGGCGGCCGCCCCATTGCAGTCTGTCTGGCATCAGAAAGATATCTCAGATTCTGACTAGGGACCTTGCCGCATGGCTTCGGCTGTCTGAGTCGTGCCGCTCAAGGCATGTGTTTCAAGGGTTGAACAGAACAGAACAGTCCGCGACCACTCCCGTCGATGAATAGGCGCGAATTCCGCAGTGAGCGGCTTTTCCGCAGCCTTCATTTGCTTACGTAGCCGACATTCGCTATTCCCACAGCCAATCCCAAGCCCCCCCTGCAGCGGCTATTCCCGTTCAGTCAGGGCAACCTCCCACCTCCTGACCCCTGCTTGAGGTTTGAGGGCTTGTGTTGCAGGTGGAGAAGACCCTGGACATCACTCATCCATCAAACAGCAGAGATCCGCCTTGGCGTTGACCACACATTTTGGAGGTAAGCCACATCTCACTCACTGTCTTGATGCTTCCTCCCCCTTGCCCCTTGCAATATCACTTCCGTTTCGTGCCATTCAAGGTTGTCTGTCATTCAATTAATACACTGATGTTCTAGGCCGCCTGAGACCACAGCGTCCGTTCTGAACGGCACGAGTGGCGCCATTTCGAATGCCGGCAGTTAAGAAAGGAGAATATTATTAACCCTTAACGAGAGAGAGCACGAGGTCAAACCCGAGATTCTGGGCTTGGTTCGTCATAACGTCTACCGACCGAATAGCGAGGACACCAACCACTACCCCGAGCTCGCCTTGTTATACCGCATAGGTAGGTAGGTAGGTAGGTAGGTAGGTACGAATTGATGCATTGACAAAACATTGCCAATCAGAAATGTTTCTAATCTTGAAGCAGTGGCGGGCAGCATTTGGTTCTCAATGGCTTCAATCAAGTAATGCATGCTTTGCAAAACACAGCCTTCACCGCGGTTCATGGTAATGTCGCTCGCTATGGCTTCATATGGACATCCACCTCCATTGGACGGTATCCATTCCTAGGTACCTAGTGGGGGTGTGTTCCTCATCGACGGGAAGCCCCGCTTCACGCTACAGGAGGGAGGGTGTGGCTGATGAGATGGTTGATGACGCTAATAATAATAAAAGGTCGCAGCACTAAAAGCCCAGCTCCTCCAATCTCTGGGATCAGGCTGGCGCGTAGGGCTGAGCACAGGCAACCCGACAAGATCAAGTGTCCTCGGTACGTACCTCGTGTGATCTGCGTCAGATGGAACGGAACTCTCCTTGCAGTTGAGGTCAACCCTTCACTGAGTGATTCACCCAAGGCCCCCCTGTAATCTCAAGACTCAGACCGACGGCCAGACCAAGCGTCTCATGGCCTGTCATTGGATTTGATGCCAAGCTGCTCTCTAACCCACCCTTTGACCATCCAATGGGTGCCCAGATTGGTAACGAGCGCGAATGCATCTGCAAGTTATCTCTGAATGGTTCTGACTGTCTGTGCTGTGTCTCTCGAAACCATGGATATTGGACATTCACTGTAGCATCACCGTCATCACCGCTGCAATGGCTGGGATCCAATGGCGAGGCCGCTCGTTACCACCCACCTTAATATTGGCGAAGGTTTGAGAGTTGTCTCTTCATCAATCATGTGTCGTCGTTGACGAGGCTCTACAACTATCATTGGGCATACGATGCTTTCCTGACATGCCGTGCCTCTCGGGCTGTCTGCTCGACACAGTCAATCTGCATTCCTCAGCTGAAGCAGAAACGGGTATTCTTCCTAAAACAAAGATGCTGTGTCAGATGAAGCGAGTGGAAGCAATGCATGCGTCTTCTCAGAGTGCTGCTTGAGTGAAATGGGAAGCAGCGCTTGGAAAGTCAAGCAGAAAAAAGCAAAACATAATGATAAACCATCATGAATGGAGATACCTACAGTACATGCATGCATACCTGCTCCACGGATCAAAGACCTCGGCACCCGCGCCGTCGCTGTTTGGTTCAAACTGCAGTGGTGTCCACATGGGCACCCGGCTCACATTCCAGCGGTCGGCCGCCCCAAGCAAGCTGTCTCCAAGACTCTGAGTTTCTGACCGTTGACCCTGTCTTTTTGAGAGTCTATGATTGGTTGCCTCAATCCTTGTAAGTCGATAGAGTTGCCAAGCTCTCTCGGCTTCACCGATGCGCGATGCGAATAAACCGCCAAATCTGACTCTCCCGCCGCCGCCATTTCCGTGGCCTACGCTCCGCTGTGTCCTCTTTTGGGGACTGGGTTCGTCACGGGGTCCTCCATTCGGAATTGAGGGCCAAGTCTCTGCACCTGATTGCTTGCATCATGACCAAATACGACCCTGGCCTGGCTCATTAAGTCAGAGAACGGCCCTGGACAAGCGAGATAGACACCAAGACTCTCTCAAGTTCACCATCCTTCGGAACATTGATGCTACCTAATCTCCAAGATCTTTGGCTGTTACTTTCTTTGGTAACTCAGAGTTTTTACCTGGAAGCCCACCTATCCCGCTACAGAATGTGTGATTGAACCTTGTGTGAATCAACATGTGCTTACACGAGTGACCCAGTTCGAATTCAGATCACCATTCTCCCACACAGCAGCCTTCCCTCGCCAATTTTGGTCATTTTACAACATCATCGACATGTCGTATTGCTCGCGTTGCTGAACTCAGTCTTGGCCTCGCTTCAATCCTGGTTCATGTCTTCTAATTCATATTTCTCAGTAGCCTTGCTCAGGTACCTTGTCCCTCAGTATACCCATATTTACGAGGTACTGTATTAGGACTCGTACCAACCATCCACAAGGAATGATAATGTTGTACAAAGAAATATCTGGGCAATTGGGTCCTAACGAGGCATTGACACTTGATCAATGCTTGTCGTCGGGGACATTCAGCAGTCCGAGAGCTGTCAAACTGGACAAGATAGCCATAGCTTTTGGGTCAACAATGCTGCCGTTATGCCGTCTATTGTCTTCCAGACTGAACGCCAGAAATCAAGGATAGGCATTGTCGATCATCACCTACAACTACTGCTTTATACTGGATCGTCCTGGCGTCTAATGGGCCTTTCGCTCCACGGTATCACAATACATATCCACTTCACTGTCGGACCGTATCATATCATGAAAGACATCATAGACCTACAGTATCCGATGGACGATCCTCAGGATCACCAACAGGTACCACCGTAATGCTTCCGCGTTTAGTTGCTATCGAAAGCGGTTGGCTATCATTGTCTCCTGGCGCTCCAATCTCATCCTGCATCTCATCTCCCATCTCCCAACAGAATCCTCCCCTGGGCGTTGTGTAGGCAATGGGATACCCCCACCGAGCTCGATTGCCCGTCACTCGGCGAGGGAATCATTCTCCAGCGCAGAAAGGCGTCCTCAAGACACTGACAACGCAAACAAACTCCACCGTCCTGCATGGGCCGTGTGGAGGCCTAGTGTCCGTTGCGTGAAACACTACTCAGAGATACCGGTAGAGGTTGAAGCGCTTGAACTTGTTCTCCTTCGCCGGTAAACTAGCAGTGGTCTAGTCATTAATCTCTCCAAGGAATAGCCTTGTAAAAGCGAGGACGCGGAGGCAGTTTGGTCCCAGACTTCCAACTGTGGTAGCCTTACGCGAGCGCCACCAGTCTAACACACGGACTAGGTCGATACTAATGACCGGTAAATAACGCGATCACGGCGGCCTAGAACAAGGAGAAAAATGAAAGAAACAACGGCAGTTTTTTACATGGATCAAGGTACACAGGCATGGACCTACTGACGTTGAACCGCCGTTGTCGCTCGATATTGAGGGCATATCGCGGTCCAGATTCGTTAAAGACACTGCCTCTCTGGGATGGTGGCCATTAACATCGGAATATTTGAAATTGGCTTAATTGATGCAGGTGAGAATCGATGTCACTCTACCTTTACCATTGTTGGCAGTCTAGACTTTAGTTAGGGACGGCACTTGGTGCCAGCGGCCTGGACGCCATTCAGCCACATCCAGACTGTCGGACTGAGTTATCGAAGCTACAAGTGCTCATGATGGGCCACTTGTGAATCAATGACCCGGCTATTTGGTTACTGGAAGATGTCATACGAAGCTACTGTACGAGGCCACGAACTCTCCATCATTTCGCTGTTGCACAACGTATGATGTTGAAATCGGCGGTCTTAGGTTCATATGAGTTTGTTGATTCGAGTTCAGTTGTCGTCAAAGCACAATTAATAAGACGCACATCTTATAGGCGCCACGAGACATATGTACAGCTTGATCCTGGGGTATAGCAGAGACCTGTTAAGGTGCTGGATCCCAGTGCGCGGGGCATTGGCTGAGATGTTGAGAACCCAATCTCAATGTGACGTGCAGACTGTTTTGGCGAGGCCAGATTCCCGTCTGAGATGGCGAGTGTAGCGCGGGAAGATGACAATCCAGATGCTGGGAAGTTCCCTGCGGTCTCTGTCACAAAGTCAGAGAGGCGGGCGTGCGGATCGATCAATCCAAGTCAATATTCCCGTGGTTTCACATCGTCACATCGATAAAATGCAAAAGTGAGTGAGTGACCCGACACAATGGATTGATGCGCGCCTTGCCGCTTGTGAGCCGCCCCCCTGTCAATATTGAACATGGACAGGACAGGACCAGGCTTGAGATGCCCTCGTAGGCCCTATGCCCTCGCCCTCGCCCTCGCCCCTCGAGGATCTTGGGCCACGTGTGGGAGTCGTGATTGAAACTGGCAGGGGGGGGTAATAAGAGGGGGGAGAGGGAAACAAGAACAAAAGAGAGAGAGGCTCGTTAATAACCCCTGCTTTGCCCTGTCCCGTCTTGCCCTTGAATCTGGCCCTGTCGTCGAGAGTCCCGACGCCGACGCTTTTCGGGAGTGTTCAGAAGGCAATACCGTACATACAATACATCTGCAATGTATTCCTGCATAGTCCGATGTACATGTAATTCATCATTATGTTAC
>JAAOAQ010000111.1:0-41795 GCA_013396025.1 Fusarium phyllophilum | reverse complement strand
TATATATATTATTTAGTTTTTTATATATAATTTAAACACTTTAATCTCTATAATCGACTTGCATTCTGCTAGCATCATTATAGCTAATTATCCTTTTCAACCCTGCGATTTATATCCAACAGCACAACCGTTTCTTGGTACATTTACAGGCTTAAAACATGGCCAAACAAGGAATGCATAACCCTCGTCCTATGTGAGTTATATGCATCGGTGCGGGTATATCCGGCATTGCAGCAGCATACAAAGCCCAAAGGCAACTAATCAGCACGGAGCTAATCATTTACGAAAAGAACCATGATGTAGGTGGGACTTGGCTGGAGAATCGTTATCCTGGGTGTGCCTGCGACATTCCGGCCCATTCCTATACCTTTTCGTGAGAGGGAAATCCAGAATGGTCTAGGTTGTGAGTTATGGCGTGAAATGCGTTTTACCAGTGGAACTGACATCGACTCCCTAGTTATGTTGAAGCACCCAAGATCTTTGAGTATTTGAAGAATTGCGTTGAAGAATGGGGATGCATGGACTTTATTAAGTTAAGACATAAAGTTATTGGGGCCACTTGGGATGAGAGAACGCTTAAATGGACTGTTAAGATCCAATGGCCAGATGGCACGCAGATCAACGACGTTTGTGATATCCCCATTAGCGCGACAGGGCCACTAAATTAAGTACAGCAATTTGCAATCAATCATTGAAAATAGCCGAATTAATCTTGACCTCATCTAGTAAATGGCAATGGCCGGATATCCCTGGCCTGGAGGACTTCAAGGGTCTACGCCTACACCCAGCAAGATGGGATATGACTGCCGACCTCTCGGGGAAGAGAGTTGCAGTCATAGGAGCTGGATCATCTGCTCTTCAAATCGATCCTACCATCCAGCCTATCGTCTCTAAGCTCGTCAACTTCATCCGCTCACCAACTTGGGTTACAGCAGAATATGGCCAGGCTTTCGCTCGTGCCGGAAGAGACACGAAAATCACCGAAGCTGAGATCAACAGCTTCAAGTCTGACAAAGAAGCATTTCTTGAGCACCGAAGAAAGCTTCTCGATGCTTCGACCAAAACCTTCGATCTTTATTTCAAGGATACCGATATGCAAAGGCAAGCCTTCCGTGCAAACAGAGAGCTCATGCGACAGCGACTCAAAGGCAACGAAGAAATATGCAACAAACTTATTCCCGACTTTGAGGTTGGATGCAGACGGTAGGATCAAGTCTGATTCAATAATTGTCCTTGGGTGAATACTGACTTGATGCGGTAGCGTGAGTCCAGGGCATGGGTATCTGGAAGCTCTGATTGAGTCAAACGTAACTGCAGTCTTTGACGGGATCAAGCTCATCAACGAGACCGGGATCCTCGACAACAGCAATGTTCAGCACGATGTGGACGTCATTCTATGTGCGACTGGATTCGACGTTTCCCACCGACCTGCGTTCCCCGTCTTTGGACGAGGTTCCGAGAATTTGAGAGACTTTTGGAATCAAGGCCCAATTCATTATCTCCCCGTGGCATCTCCCAGGGTTTCCGAACTATTTCAGTGGGTTCAAATGCTTTCTTATGGCCGGGGGAGGTAGCTAACAGAGGCAAATCACTCAGTCGTTGGCGGTCCCAACACACCCATTAGCTCCCTTATTATGGGACTCGAGCTGGCAGTTGACTATGCCTTCTCATGTGTGAGGAAGATACAGGCTGAGAATATTGGCAGTTTGGAGGTGAAACGGGAAGCTACAGATGACTTTCTTGAACAGAGAGACAAAATCATGCAGGGCATGGTATGGACTGGGTCTTGTGTAAGTTGGTAAGTTAGCGATACTCATGAGAGCCGCGAGAGATCCATACTAATACCAATTTAACCAGGTACAAGAACGGTCGTGATGACGGCTCAGTGACAGGTCCTTGTTGCGGGTCTATTTGGCACTATAAGGAAACATTAGAAGCGCCAAGATGGGAAGACATTGAGATTCGGTATCTGGAAAAGAATCGCTTTGCCTACCTTGGAAATGGTCGGACTCATAGAGAGTTAAGTGGCGAGAGTATGGCAAGAACTTACCTAAAGGAATCTGGCCTATATTAATATTCACTCAACCTTGTAATCCAAGTTAGAAGTAGTAGTAAATGCCTGTTTGTTGCTCTATATAGGATGGTTCTATATTGGAACAAGGACTTACTTTCTGTTTAAAAGATTAATTATATAATTCTTTATTATGTAAATCTTACGAAAGGTAGAGATTGGATTCAAGTTCTACTATATAAGAGAGCTGGCCTCTAGCTAAGATCTCTCGAAATCAACCTCAGTTTGTAGATCTTCTATTCCAAAGTCGTAAGTGACAAACTCATCAATGTCCTCCAGCATCTGAGGTACTAATGAAAACTGATCTTGACCAGCCTCGGGCTCTCTAACCCGGTTGTCGGCGGATGCTTGGTGATGCTCGCAAGTTGTGTTATCGACAGTTTGTTCAGTGGAACCTATGTCGATGGTAAAGAGTCTAGGAGAAGGTAAACGCGCTGAGCGAGGTGCAGCGAGGCCAACTGTAGAGCCTTCAGAGTATCGCCCAAGAGCCAACGAGTGGTCGATCGTCCGAGAAAGCCGGAAGTATAAAACAGGTTCCATAACGAGGACATTACCCCAGTCATTGGCATACTCTTTGTCTGTGGTGAGTTGGGATTTAGATCCTAGACACCCGACAGCATCGATGCAGAAACTATTCTGTGAGCTTGTCTCATTCTCTGCGTCCTGTATAGTTGCATAATCGATGGCTGTTCTGATAAAGGTCCAAACATCATCAACGCCATCGTAGAGTTTCTGCATAGTCTTCATCGTTTCAACATAGACATTTAGCTTCCCCTGCTTCTGGGCTATTTGCAGTGGCCTCTTTGCAAGTCTCACATCAAGGATGTGGAGCACTAGGGGAACAGCAATGTATGCGGCACTAGAAATAGATTATCAGCAGCAGAGAATGACAAATGCGGGTAGTAACTCACATGCTGATTGGTAAAAACCTTTCTAACCTCAGATGGATGAGCTCTTTCAGATTTTCTGTGATGCCAAGCGCGGCATCCTCGATTTTGCTTTTGGTCTGCTGCAGCTCCGAAGTCGTTTTAGCCTGTTCCTGGCTAATGATGAAGGCTTTGTGCTGATAAAGTGCAAAGCAAGCAGCACTTTTCAATAGTTAGAAACGCGAAATACATCATTATGTTTGAAGAGGATTTCTCACTGATAGTATATATAGAGTAAGTTTGTGTATAACACAAGAGACCCGTCGCGAGTAATGATACCGGCAGGCGTTGGAAACTGGATGGTTGCCCTTTCGAACCAAGCTTCCAAGCCAGCCTCACAAGACTGCAGCGATTCCCTTCCCTTTTCGGCGTCATGCATAACTGGGGAATGGATATCGGTCAAGCGGCCTGTTGGATAGACGATCTTGATGACATCAGTGAGCGGAACAGTCAGCTCACACAGCGTGATAAATAATCGGACTAGCGTTCGTTTTGTCTGTGGTGCATAGACCCGAGACCCGTCAATCTCTCGCCAGAAGTCTTTCTCAGTAGGCAAGTAGTTGGCATGGGCCACATCCAGCGATGTGATGTGTAGTTGTCTTCGCATCCCAAGAGGCAGGATTCGGTCTCGTACTATACAGCACCACCACAGTCGTTTCAGCTCATTTACCGAAGTCAAACTTGGGTTTGAACTGGTATGGAATTGATCTGCCCCTGCAGCCTGAGCTAAGTGGATTGCAGTTGATAGCCAAATAGAATTGGTGCGTTTCTGGTCCTTCATTGCTCCATTGTATGACAGCAAAAGTGCCCCTTGCGCACTGGACACAAGGTTCCTCTCACTACAAAGATCGAACAACAGCTGCAGTACAGGTCAGTCATCACTCTCACAGGTATGAGTCACTGATTGCAGTGGACTTACTTTACTACGACGGTAGTATGTGTTCCGTGCATTGTGCACTGAAGCAAATCCAAGACTGCGGATGGTTGAAAACGGTAGGAACTACAAAGTCAGCAAACCCTGTATACAGATCAGATCAGGGAGCCCGTAACGTACACTACATGCAGTAAATAGCATGGCCTGAAAGACGAAGAGAGAGAGGTTTGATCTGCCGCGTACAGACCGTGTATAGATAGCCCAGAACCAGGCTTCATCTAATAACGGGAGCGCCGGATGAACATGTAAAAAGTACTCTTGAACGAACTCATCCAAGGCTTCTGGAGTGGGGACTCGAAAGCAGCCTTGGGCTTCAAGGTAGTTTATGTCATCGGGCAACAAGTCAGAGATATCGAGATCGAGGAAAGGGTAGTATGAGTATATAATGTGCGATTGACCTGACATGGTTGGATCGGAGCTGGAGGCTGGCTTGGACTCTGTTTGATGATCCTTAGACTTCTCCGAGACAATGCTGAATTCAGAATCTTTACGCTGGTTCAGAACCATCTCAAAGATCCCAGGTTCCTTGTCGCGACTTTCTGTTGGACCTTGAATGAGTCTTTCGGTAGGGAAGTCTATCTCAGGTTGGTCCCAAAGCGCGTCGAAGCACATAGATGGGCTTTCAGGGCCACATTCCACTGACAGGCCTGGCTCTACACATGCATCGTTTGGCGAATCCAGTTCATCTGATGCAGCAGAACTTGGATCCTTTGGTAGAATTACCTGCAAACTGTTTCTGAACTGCATCCGCTGCTGTTTTTCGACCACGACAGGAGAGCGTTTGCGACTTGGCCAGGTTAGCTTGAATGGGTGCTGTTTGTCCGGGTAACCTACTATTTGGTGCGTCTGTCCTTAACAACGCATTGAATATTGTCAAGGGCACAGTTGGTGCACTGATGCGGTCTATGAGTGACATCGCATCGAACCTTGCGGGAGCGACACGCTACACAAGCTTTGCTGGCTCGCTTCCGTCGAGGATTCATGCCCTGGGACATCGCCTCCTCCATTGTAGACTCTGGCTATTATTTTGATGAAGACAACGATGGATTTTGGACCGGTAGCTGAGGTGGAAGATGCAAGATCTCCCTTTCCGAACTAATAACTCATGGCAATGGAGAGAAGAGGGTCTGAACGCGGGGTAAAACGCGGGGAAGTGGAAACTCTAGTCCAAGTACGAAGCACTGTACTCTATTGAATACAGTTATTCGCAGTGTTGACTCGCTTCTATTGAGTCAGGGCTCACGCGCTCTGACTCGGCCATGTTTTGTCAACCAACGCTATGTCCTAATGGAGTAAGTCGATGTTCTAAAACAAGATTACATCAGCCATGCATGACACTTGACGTCCGAGCATTTTCTACCGAGGGTAAATTCTGACCAATCAATTCGTGTTTACAGAGCCAGCAGTCGAGAACTTGACCATGATTGACTAGACTATGTTGAGCATTCCATCTGAGATTCAGCCGGCCGGTTGATCCTTTGAAGTTACATCTCTTGATGCAACCATATCTGCAATTTCAGAAGGTTATACCATGTAGCAGATACAAGATAACTAATGTGTACCCAGCATTTGTATCAGAATTACCAGACAATAACTGGTTTCACTGTTTTCCCGATTTTCATGTCTTTCAAAGCAGTCTCAAAATCTTCTGGCTGCACAAAATCATCAGTACAGCTTCCCCACTAAGGATCCAAGGAACTTACCTTGTAGTAGCTGATAAGCTTATTTATCGGTAGCTTGCCTTCCCGATACCACTGTACCATTCGGGGTAGATACTATATGCAAGTCAGAGCTGGTCTGTGGTCTGGGATGTTCAACCTCATACCTCGGCAGGGATAGCATCACCTTCAATCGTTCCTCGAATGACTTTCCCAGTCTGACTTCGATTAGCTTTATAAAGGCAAAGAATCGGAGGTGAGTTCATACCTGCATGAATGTAACAAGATGAAGATCCATCATGGCATCGAGTGGTGGTACTCCAATAAAGATCAGTTGACCTCTATTAGAAGTAGACTCTAGACCTGCTTTGATAAGGCCCATGTTTCCTGTCGTGTCAATTGTTATGCTAGAGCCTCTTCCGTCAGTGACTCTTTGGATCTCCTCTTTCATGTCAATGTTCCCATCAGAAGTGTTGATTACATGAGTCGCTCCGAGGGTCTTGGCTAATTCCAGCCTCTCTGGTACACGATCAATACCAATGATGGTCTCACAAGCCTGCATCTTTGCTGTCTGGACGGCATCAGCTTGGTCTTCGTGAGTTTAAAGGGAATTTCTTACCATGATAGAGACCAAGCCGACGCCACCAAGACCTATAACTGCGACTCTGTCCTTCTCATTTGCTCTGGCAACGTTTTCAACTGTTGCCGCACCAGTCTGGAATCCACAACCTAGCGGCGCGAATAACTTCAATTCCTCTTCGGTCTTGATGATGTTGGTCACATTCACAACAGATGTTTCCTTGACAACCGCCAATTCAGCAAACGACGACTGCCCGAAAAAGTTGCCTCGCAGGTTGGTGCCCTCCGTTGTATACGTTGCATCCTCACCACCATAATTGATCTCCACGAACTTGCTACAAAAGGACGGATGGCCCTCTTTGCAGTCATGGCAGTCTTTGCAATTGTGAAAGGAGAGAAGGACAAAGTCACCTGGGCGAGCTTTGGTGACCCCAGGCCCTGCTTCCACTACAACACCAGCACCTAAACACGAACTTCAGTGATTATAGCGCTAACGACAAGCAATAATGTGAACTGACCCTCGTGACCTAGTACTTTGGGATATGGGATCTGGTCGGCTGGCCAAGTGGCGAAGATGAGGTCAGTGTGACAAATACCCGTAGCGACAACTCGAATAAGGAGTTCACTGGCATGAACAGCCCGCACAGACCCGCTCACGAGTCTCAAGTCTGGGTTAGTGCCTTGAGGCTCGTATGATGCGATAAATTTGGTGTTCATGGTTGTTAACAACGAGGTAGTTGATCACGGAATTCAATATTTGACTCTAGAACCAGATACCGATCATCATTTATTCAACCAACAAAACACAGCATGACTAGCCTAAATGGAGCTAGCGACACATCTTGTCCCCAAGATTACCTTCAGCCGATGCGAAAAACCCTCGGCAGAAATAGCAAGCCAACCGGCCCAAAGAATCTAGCCTCGTGATAGCATTTAACTAACTCATTATGGATGTGGAACGCGGGGTAAATACCTTGGCAATTCTTTGCACGTGAAGAGGCAACGTATATCAAGCCTCAAGGCAGAAGTGATATGCATATAACATAAACAGCCTGATACCGGTCTTTCGAAAGCAGTTCTTTGAGTAGGAGACACACCTCAAGCTATCACATCCACCAATTATAGGAAACAAGAATGGCTGTCACTACTTATCCGGAGAGCATGGATTTCTCAACCTTTTCCAACATTATCAATGGCCAACCCAGAGGTACTGCCGCCACACGTCATGGCATTAACCCTTCAACATGCGAGGCGTTACCAGACTGTCCTGTTTCGACCCAGGCAGATGTTGAGGATGCTATACGAGCAGCCCGCTCTGCATTCCAAAGTTGGAAAACGACGCCTATTGAGGTTCGAAAGGAGAGGATCAAGGGCTTGTCAGATGCGCTCTTGGCGCAGAAAGCAGAATTCGCACGTCTGCTTATAGCGGAGCAGGGAAAGCCTGTAAGTCTTGGATTTTGTACAGCTGTTGACTTCAGAATGCTTATACAATCAATGTAGGCTATGTTTGCCGACCATGAGATCGGCCGTGGAGTTCACTGGCTTACTGAGACGTGCAAGCTTGATATGCCTGTGGATGAGGTTGATGGCGACCCAGATAAACGCATCACGACTCGTTATGTCCCTCTGGGAGTGGTTGCTGCGATAGTCCCATGGAATTGTACGTCTCGGTATCTTGTCTGCAAGCTTTGAGCTGACTCGTTGTTAAAGACCCCATCATGCTTCTGTGCGGAAAGCTTGGTCCGGCACTGATGGCAGGCAACTGTATCATTGTGAAGCCCTCTCCCTTCACACCCTACTGCGGCATTAAAATAGTCGAGCTTGCACAACGATTCTTCCCACCTGGCGTTGTGCAGGTCTTGAGCGGAGGCGATGATCTAGGCCCCATGTTGACGGCTCACCCAGGCATTGACAAGATCAGCTTCACTGGCTCCACAGCCACGGGCAAGAGGGTAATGGAGAGCGCAAGCAAGAATTTGACCAGAGTTACCCTGGAACTGTGAGTATACCCAACCTGACCTACGTCTCCCTTCCCAGTACGCAACAGCTCATATGAGATAGTGGAGGCAACGATGCCGCGATTATCTGCGCAGATGCAGACATAGAGAATGCCGCTTCACAGATCGCAGTGGCCGCATTTATGAACGCAGGTCAGATCTGCATTGCTGTCAAGCGCATTTATGTGCATCAAGACATATATGACGCTTTCAAGGCCTCTTTCATCAAGCATGTATCACAGCTCAAGGTTGGCGACGGGTTCGCAGATGGCACTTTCATGGGACCAGTCCAGAACGAACTCCAATTTGAGCGTGTCAAGGTACACCTTGATGACATAGCAAAAAACAATTATGCTGTGTTGAAGGGCGGGGACATGTCAGAGGGTCTGCAGAAAGGGTACTTTATCCAACCTACCGTTGTGGATAACCCGCCAGATGATAGCAAAATCGTCACCGAAGAGCCCTTTGGCCCAGTGGTGCCTTTGCTGAAGTGGTCTGGAGTAGACGAGGTCTTGTCTCGTGTCAACTCGAGCGACATGGGCTTGGGTGGTTCAGTTTGGACGACTGATGAAGAGCTTGCCATGCGAATCGCTGATGGGCTTGACGTTGGCAGTGTTTGGTTCAACGAGCATCTAGCCATCGAACCCACAGCTACATTTGGTGGTCATAAGAACAGTGGCTTGGGACGCGAATGGGGTGTCGATGGACTGCGAGGATATTGCAACTCCAAGACATATTTTATTAAGAAGAGCAAGTAGACACACAGTACAAGCAGTGAAAAAAGGAATCAGGATCAAAGCCTATTTTCATCACCAAGAATAATCTCGTGAATGCGTAACCGCTACATTCTGAATGACTTGCAACGCAGCTTCAGAGTACCTGTTAGAGCTTGCCTTCTCTCAGAGGCTGAAAACATCAGGGGCTTGGGACCAAGTATCCTAAAACGAATAAGCTGGTTGCGTATCATTATCAGTGCTCGCATGCGAGTTGCTGAGTGCAT
Organism: Fusarium phyllophilum; assembly: GCA_013396025.1. NCBI lineage: Eukaryota > Fungi > Ascomycota > Sordariomycetes > Hypocreales > Nectriaceae > Fusarium > Fusarium phyllophilum. Next base: position 32,630 of record JAAOAQ010000111.1, on the reverse strand, counting down.
GCGGCAATTCGGTCTAAGCCACGTAAGTGAGACACCATTTACGGCCCACGGTTAACGGCACAAATTGAACCACTCACAAATTGACCTTACATATCAGAGCACCTTCACAAGCGCTTCCAGTCCAGCCTTCCCCAGATTCCCCGCAATTCCCCATAGCGCGCTAATCTCTCTGCTATACCGTTTAGGGTGACCCCGCGTTGCGATCCTCAGTTTGTTCCCCCCCTTTAGCAAGTTTAGTGTAACGAATGAAAGTTACCGAGGCGGAATTCCATGCCACAAAACAACCTTTGGCTTGGTTCACCTGATCCAGCCCTTGTATCACCACTATTGTTGTGAAATCCTCGCCTTAAGTAGGCCTCCAAGGCCCCTTGATTCACATGGACGGATCAACTTTCTCTTACGTTCCTTTCAAATTGCTCTCCTCTTCAGACTGTTGCATCAACATGGACCACGTCATGATGGTTGAGCCCAAAAGCCCTGAAGCCCTTGCGGTCTCATTCGCCACTGGCTGTCTCCTGCATATTCTCTTCTACTGTAGAGGAGAATGGGACTTGCTTGCGCTTCGCATCTTCCAAGCCTATGCTACATTACCCATCATTGTGATAGGGTTGTTACGCTTGGCTGAATTCAAGGGATGGCAGCATGGCAACAATCTTTCGGCTGCATCCGTTCTTTTGCTCGAAGGTGCTCACATACTCGGGCTTATGACCAGCATCCTCTGTTATCGCATCATCTTCCATCCCCTGAACAAGTTCCCTGGGCCACTCAGCGCTCGAATCTCAAACTTCTATCCCACCTACCTCACTACCAAGAATGCACATCTCTATGAGGAGGTCGAGCAACTCCATCAGCAATACGGTGATTTCGTCAGATTGGGTCAGTATCTCCCTTTCCAGCTTTGGATGCCAAGCTAAGCCTTTACCTTTAGGACCAACACAACTCTCCATCACACATCCAAAGGCGATCGATGCGATCTACTCTGCCAAGTCCCCATGCACCAAAGGCCCATTTTATAATATCCTTAACCCTCGTATCTCGTTACACATGATTCGCGATCACAAAGAGCACAGCACCAGGCGAAAGATCTGGGACAGAGCCCTGAGCTCTAAATGTGAGAGCTACTCTTTTCGCCATTCCTGCGTTATTCAGCTAACAAGTATAAAGCACTACGGGACTACGAACCTCGCGTCACCAAGTATACTACACAGTTACTCGATCGTCTCAATGAGATGCAAGGCACGACTATCAACGCCTCGGACTGGTTGAACTTTTACAGCTTTGACGTTATGGGTGATCTTGCATTCGGCAAATCCTTCAACATGTTACGTGACGGTGTCAGTCATTACTTCCTGAGTTCGCTGCATGGCTCGATGAAGATGGTTGGTGCTCTTGCTCACATTTCATGGGTCATCCCCATCCTCAAAGTCATCCCCGCCGTCAATTCTGAGGACCGACAGTTCTGGGCATGGATTTCAGGTCAGGTTGAAGAACGGTCAAAGGTACGCCAGTTTGTTTGAGCGATCTCATGACTGAACTAACATAGACAACGAACAGACGAAGCCTGATAACCCTGATGTCTTTGCTTGGATCCTTGAGGAGTACGAGCGCAGTCCAAAGACACACCAAGCAAAGCTCAATGTTGAAGCCGAAGCTTATCTGATCGCGGTTGCTGGAAGGTATGTACTTGGTGTTATTTGTAGGCACTTGAGACGCCTTCAGACTTACTGGAATACAGTGACACGACCGCCGCGACTTTGACTGGTCTTCTCTTCGAGCTGGCGACCAATCCCTCTCAAATCATCAAGCTGAGGGAGGAAGTTGACCAGTACTTCATGGACAGAGAACACGCAGACCATACATCACTCTCCAACCTAATTCACTTGAATGCCGTCATCGACGAGTCCCTTCGTTTGCATCCGCCTGTCCCTTCAGGTTTGCAGCGAGTCACTCCTCCACAGGGACTGATGGTTGGGGACACTTTCATACCCGGCAATACTATTGTCCAGGTCCCAATGCATACAATTCAGCGAGGTAGGTTATTTTCCGCTTGCCTACCTGTACAGCAACAGCTAATCGTGTTGAATAAGATGAACGCAATTTCGCACGACCATCAGAATTCATCCCGGAGCGTTGGACAACATCACCTGAGTTGACCAAAGACAAGGGGGTCTATGCACCCTTCTCAATCGGTAATACCTAGCAAGCCTCTCTTCTAAACTTATGCTGACTCTAAAAAGGTCGATATTCTTGTGTCGGAAAGCAGCTTGGTTTGATGGAAGTGAGATATGTTATAGCACATATTATCAGGGCATTCGATGTGAGACTTGGTGAGGGTCAGACTCCAGAGGGCTTTTTGAAGGCCAAGATGGATACGTTCACACTGGCCACCCCAAACCTTCACCTTGTGTTTACACCTCGTCCTACCAAATGATGGGACTTATAAACACACAATCTGTTAGGCACATGACTGGCAAACTTGGTTTATAGTTGAACTTGAGGCCGAAGAAGTGTTGATACTACTCCTAATGACAATATGTTAAATCTCCTCCTCCTTGTTCACAATAGTCGCAGCACCTCCACCCTCCGCCTCAGCAACAATCTTTGTTCTCAACACCTTTCCACTCTGATCGGTATAGATGTTACAATAAGCACTGAGCCCATGATACGGTGCATACGTATACTGCAGCTCGTACTCCACCACTTCATCTCCAGTGATTGTCTTGTTGTGGCCGGTAAACTTCATGTCTCTACTGTAGAACCCAACTTCCTTACGACGCCTCTCGACTCCGTTGTTGTTTAGGTAGATATCATACAGGAAGCCATCTTGTGTCAAGACGCGGTTCCTGTTTGTCGATCCTGAAAAGTCGTTGACGGAGTAAAGAATGTTGTTCTCAAGACGCGCAGTGAGATCTCTCTTCTCCAACGCCTCAGCATCTTCGCCAGATTCATTGCCTCCACTGCTTCCGCCAACGACATCGCCAACATCATCTACAATGTCCTTGACAGTGTCACCGAGAGTGGCGATGATTGGGTTCAGGTCGATACTCTCAAGGACATCATCGACCATGCGCAGGATATTACCAAGACGGGCCTCAAGCTCGACCTTGGCTGTGACGTTGTAAATGCCAAGCTTGACACGATCAATACCGAGATTGACACCAGCGTTGAAGTTAAGCAGATTGAGGACTTTTGCGTCTAGGTTGATTTTCGCAGTAATATTCTGCACTTCAATAGAGATCTCGCCCACGGAGACATTGGCGTTGAGGTAGACGTCGGGCTCCTCGTTGAGAGGCGCGATACCGCTGTTGGTGTTTTCGGTCTCGTAGATGGCGGACTCATCGTCTCCTCGACGGTTCAGACGATAGCCATAGTAGCCGTCACCTTTAGCTTTCGCAGTAGCAAAGCTCGCATACGAGGCCAAAGCCAAGGCGCCGAATACTGAACAATGCTTCATTGTGAGATTGAGTTTGCTGCCGGTGAAAAGAGAGTGAGAATGAAGGAGACAGCTGCGTTGGCCAAAATGAGATACCCTTCAGAAAGTGCACAAGTCATAGAATAGAAAAGAAAAAATACAAGCGACCCTCCTTCACAAAACATCCCAACCAAGCTTGTAATAAGGACCCCTGCTCAAAGCGATGATATGTTGCTCAACCCAACCTGGTTGGACAGCCCAGGTTAGACGGTAAGCGAACTTGAAATAGCAGCAACTCCGGTTGGAAAGTTCCGGCCCTGATCTCCAGCCTCCGAGGTTTCATTGATGCAGGGGAAATCACAGCGAGTGGAGACATATTGGACGTATTGGAAGCCTGAGAGGGCTGTATTTCCGACAGACCCCTGTAACTGCGTCAATGCATGAACTCAATCTCGATCGATTACCCCATAAAGCATGTCAGTAATTTCTTTCCAATTCCGAAAATCCTGTTTTTGCATCGCTTGTAACTAAAAGGACGGATAAGACCCGCGATATTACCATCCAAATAAGCTCATAGGGCCGAGGGCTTATGATGCGACGGGAGATTGCGCTGGTTCCAAGGGCTGTGTGACAAAGGTCCACTTTATGCCATGGGGTAAATTCTCAAAGACCTGGCTGTGGACGATGAGCAAGAAGTGTCTCGACATACCATAACTGTCTCGCTGTTGGAACATCAACCATCATCACCTTCTTCCCAAGAGATTTCTACCAAACGTCAATATGCGTCTCTCCATTTTGAAGCCTCTGTTTCTGGCTCACCTATTCAGCCTGGGTATTGCCCAAACACCTGATTCAACAGATCCAGCTACTACTGCGGAAAGCATCGCAATTCCCCCGACATCCTCGCCATCTGGGAGTGAGGATGCCACTAGCGACAGCACAGCTCAGCCGACATCTGCACCTGGAGGTGGAGGAGGAGGAGGCTCAAGCAACTCCTCACTTGGTCCTCCCGACGTTCATCTCAAAGTACCAGAGCTCTCTGTTGGCCGCATTGAGCTAGACGTCGACAATCTGCATGCAGATATCAACCTCAACGCCGACATCGCAAAGCTTGTCCAGATCAATGCAGGTATCCAAGTCGGCATCGACAAAGTCAACATCACCATCGCAGATGTAGAGGCCGAACTTGAGCTCGTTGTCCGTTTGGGCCATTTGGTCGAGATTGTCAACCGTACTCTGGCTTCCCTCGATCTGAACCCGGCTCTCATCAATCTGCTGGACTCGGTCGGCGACATTGTCGAAGGCGTTATCGGCGCTGTAGATGGTCTCCTTGGCTCTATTACCCAGGGCGACACGAAACTCAATTTCCTCATTGACAACCTTGGAAATATTGTGCAAGAAGTCACAAAAACAGGCAGCGATGTTATGAGCTCGATTGTCGGAAACTACAAGCAAAATATGACCTTTACTGGCGATGAGAAGACTTTGCAAAATGGTCTTACGCAGAGGACATATGAGTATAAGGAGCTCAGTGCTCTGGTTAACATTGTTTTTAATAAGGCAGGCCAGATTGTTCAGGCCATGGTTGTCAAAGGCGGTAGTGATTCTGGCGGTGATGATGATGAAACTGGTGGCAGTGCAACTGCGTCGCAAACAGCAACGGCTATATCTACTCCCAGTCAAGCCAAAACGGCATCTTCTTCTTAATGAAGGACTATGCCGTGTCATGTTTAAACGCTATATGAATAAAAGTAACCAACTTCTACTATCTTCTCAGGTATTATATTATTCTATTAATATTAGTAACCTATAAACTGTTAAGCTAATCTATTGTAATCTAAACTTCATACTAAAGCAATTGTAAAATACTAGTGAATAGATTGCTAGCTTAAGAACAATTTAAAATAGCTATTAAAAACTAGTAATATAACTTAATATATATAGCCAGTATTATAAACTATATAACTATCTAGAGACAGGATAGAATGTCTTAAATTTAAGCATTACTTAACCTTACTTTAAAGCTTTTTCTTAATATATATAATCTAGCTACTATATAAGACCTTTTCAATTTCCTGTCTTCCCCAGTAATATCCCTTCCTCAAGATAGCATTCTGAATATTGTCTCCAGCAAGATCTGCCAAACTCGCCACTAAATAGTTCGCCTTCCTTTTAACCATTCTAGCCAATGCCTGGCGATCTCTGCCATCTAGTAAACCCGGCTGTCTTGCCACCCAGTCCTCCAGATCTAGAAACGCACGTGCTAGTCCGATCTGCAATGCTAGTTGCGAATACGAGGTTTCAGAGAGTCTTAGAACCAGGGATGGGAATGTAGAGTCCATTGAAAAGCCTCCCCGGTTCAGGATCTCGTGTAAGCAGCTGGGATCTGGGAGATCAAAATGACGAACGAGGGCGAGACCAATATCAATCAGGTCTGGAGAGTGTGTGGATCGCCTGTCTTCATCCATACCAGCGATGCTATTTTCAACAGCAGAGAAGCCATGATTGATACGCAAGATGTGCAAAATATTACTTTGTAGTTTTGTCGCGGTTCGATAAGGCGTCGTGATAGTATTCTCCAGAAGCGCGGTGTGGGCAAACCACAAAGGCAAAAGACTGGTAACTTCTAGGTCTTTCGCATCTTGGAGTGGTGGAAGAGGGATAAATGGTTGAGTGAGTGACAACTGGTCGTTTGTTGAACCAGATATCTCTATGTTATAAGCAAAGTTTTTTGTATCTGGCTGATAGGCAATAGCACGAGGCTGCTCTGCAACAAGCTCAGATCCAATGTTCTTTTCCTCAGTCCGTAGATCTGCATATGTCCATAGGCTTGGCTTCTTTTGGGAAAGCCCGTCAATCCAGGCACATAGATGCTCAGTCTCACTCTGCGTGAATGCCCCAAACATTCTTCCTTTCCACCCCAACTCGCGAATTAACAGACTACGATTGCTCTCTCCCGGTCGGACCCAGGGAGAGGCGTTCGCCAGGGCATTCAGGAAACCCCGACGCCATGTCTGCTCATCCCAAGCTTTCAGAGGCGGCTCCAGCCAATCAGCCAAAGACATGCCGCCGATGCGGGCTCGGCAGGCTGCGTGAATCTTGTTGCTTGAGATAGCCTTGAGGCGTATCATTTCAAAGACTCTGGACTCCGTAGAATTAAGACTGTAAATCGAGTCCGCACTTGCGATTGTTGTATCCCGACTGAGCGTTTGAGAGAGGAGATATCCAGCCTGGACACGTCGCCAGATATCCTGAATAGGCTCATTTCTCTCTTGAACTAGATTCATGTACTTGGAAACCGCCTCCAAGGCCATGGCTGAGTGTCCCGAGTCGGTGTTGTCTATAGAGATGTGGAGCGTAAAATAATAACCGTTGATTCCGAGCTCAGGGAGTTCACGAGCGGCCATCAAAGTCTCGTTTGTGAGAAGCTCAAAGTGCAGGTTGAAACCCAGAATCTCGGGAAGAAAGTTATGGGGGAATAGGGAGATGAGGAGCTGTGCCACAGCCGATTTCCAAACACGAGGGTCGTCCATCCCTTTGTCTCTTGCGTCAGTGCTTATAAAGTCGGCTGAGTTGGCATCTGGGAGATGGATATCAAGAGATTCCAAGAGCTCTCGGTACAAGTGAACGTGATGCTTGGACAAGTCTCCATCACCTAGTTCCTCAGACAAGATCTGCCATGCAAGCCGTGTAACTCGTCGCAGGTGGAATGGTGTTGAAGCTTTGTGTATGCCACCTAGCCATGCACCGTCAACATATTTCAACGGTGCCGCCTGTGCCAGCCATTTTATGGCTGATGACTGATCTCTAAATAGCTCTCTTGGTTGGCCGGCGTCGCGTCTTTGCGCGTATTTTTTAAAGACATCAAGCGTAGCATTGTGTTGGTCGGCCAAGAAATTGCTTAGAGATGCTGAGTCATAGTGGCTGATGCTCAAGATACTTGAAGAGGTGTCTGCTGCAGCGCTAATATCTACTGCTTCCGAAAGAAAAGAAATAAGAGTGCTGTGTGCAACGGGAAGTATATTAGGGAAGCTCTCGATGTTTTGAACTTTGTGATAGAGTTCCATATACAGTTTGAGGCTATCAGAATCGGTGGTGCGAACTGAACTTTGCTTCTGACTACTCGCTGTTGATGCATTGGTCTTGTTGTGATGTGAAGGGCTCTTGAAAGGGATCCGCTGGTTCTTTGCTGTGCGATCTAGAAATACGACGTTCCTGGATCGATGAACGAGAAATCTAAATAGGAGAGCAACAGCTGTAAGAAGGACTAAAATTGAAAAGGATGGCATCTTGGACTGTAGTGATTGGAGTTGTGTATTGGAAAGATTGAATACTGTCACGGTTGAAACAGAAAGTTGCGAATTTATGGACCATCCTTGGGTACCCGATGGAACAGATCTACTAATAGCACACTGACGTTATGTTTATTGATTGTTGCACCACCTGCCCTTCAATAGCTTGGTCCAACAGATTCTGTTCTTGCAAGCATTGTACTTGTAACAGGTGAGCGATTTAAGATCGTGACTGCAAACGAATCCTTCAATGTATCGCCATGCCGTATTGTCTAGGCTGCATTGCTTTCTCTTTCCTGTTCTGTATACATTCTGCGATTTGGAAACATGCAAGTTTATTGACGTGATCAAAGTGACTCGTGGCCCTTTGTAGCCGAAGCTGACCAGCTTAGCATCTGACCAGTACGTTTGCTATGCCGGTCTATTTCTTGCTTACACTCCTCATACAGAGAGAGTCACGCCGCATGGGTAGATTCAAGAGAATAAGTTGCATGGTAACAGCGACTCTGATAGAGCGGTCAGCCCTGAAATGTTCGGATAATAGATGAGAAACCTGGTGAGGCCAAGACAACTACAGTAAGGAGATGCTCAATCAGCATGGCGCGATCATATATGCACTCCCGTTAGATAAGAGGTGCAGTAAGATAAGCCATAATATTATGCTCATATGAATGATTTGAGTTTGCAATTGCAGAACAATTAATTGGTACACCTGAAACATGATGTATATACTTGTCACTCCTGTTCCTTGGCCATCCTAAACGTGCATCTAGTAAGCTAACACGTGCCAAGATGTAGCAATAAAATGTGTTATGGCTTATTGATCCTTCCGTGGCCAGGATTTCAGGTGTTTTCGCATTGCATAACGCCGCAGGTGAGTTTCTATTTCCACGAGCCAACCTCTTTCTACTCCATTAGACGGTATGCCTAGTTTAGCTAGACTAAAGCCCGAAAGGATTGCGGGTTTCACTGTCCATGTTCCCCGTGAGCCGCAAAAACATGGTGCATATAGCAAGGCCGCCTTGGCATCACGCAATCTTTCACATTTATTACCACCACGGCCAAATCGGATCAACGGCATCAACGGATCTTCCACGCACTCTTTGCCGACTGGTTGGACTTAAGAGAGGATGCATGACCGGGAAAGCCGAATTTACAAATAGTGGCGACAAATGACGCGTTACGAATCAGTAAACGTGGCCACCATTCCAATAACCCTAGCTTCCTGAAGGACTGGGCTTTCTTAGCGCGTGGTAGGTTTATAACTAGGACATGCTGGATTAGGGAAAGGCACGGGGAGTCATCCTCCATCCTATGGGTGTGAGGCACGGCCCGATCTTAGTCAAGCGTCATGCACTATTCGTTTATGGAAGAGTCCGCAATAGGACGTTCAAAAGACACTAGTTAGTGTTACTCCATGTAATCGATTGCCATTATATAGTCATTAAAAATGTTCCAAGGAAATAGTGTTTGATTGAAACTACGATCCAGGAGGGTCAACCTCCAACTATTCTATGCCCTGCTTGGAATGCATATTCATGCCCGTGCAGGATGCAGCAGATAGGAAGCAACCGCTGCGTTGTATTCTGCTTGTACGACTCTGTGCAATGCCGCATTGAGACGGCCCCCCGAACTTCTATGAAGCGTCTCTGCGACGTACACCGGATGAAGTCCTTCATATGGCTGGACAAGAACCCACCCGTTCTTTGTGGCATTCTGGATCTCTAGATGCGGTGCTTCATAGTACACTGGTTATTCATAAGCTTTGACTCTTTGTGGGGTTTCCTATCGACTTGTTGCATGTCAATGCAGGGTCCTACTTACAGATTGACAACAGCCCTTCGTCACGATGTTCAGGCACAATTACGTCCTTAGGGGGCGCTGACCCGCGAGCGAGGGTAAGTTCGCTTCTCCCGGGTTTTTGAGGATCTTCACCCTGTGCTATTGGGGCTGGAGGGTCGAGACCAAGACTCAGAGCCTGGTAAAGGTCTCGAAGAGCGGCATCGCTGAACGATGTCACTTGTTCGATCTCGGATCTTACGGCTTCGAGTTCATCAGAGAGTCGAAGCTCTCCTGTGAGCTCGGCTTCGCGGGAGATCTGAAAGACATCCACTGATCCGCGGTGATTGTATCTGTACTTGTTAGTGTTTAATGGGCTGAAACGAGGACTGAGAACTACCCTCGGTTCGTGCCGCCTTCATGGTAGATGAACTTCTCACCCAGAGGTCGATTGAAGAAGTCATCCTCGGCTTTATAAATGGTTTTGAGGTTGGCTAAGGTCTCCTTTGATGAAGGACCTCGAAGGTCAAGAAAGAATATACCGGTCGTGGATGAGATTTCAACGACCCTTCGTATCTCTTCCGGGTCTCTCTTCTTAATGAGTTCGAAGTCGATGACTTCAAGTTGGAGTGATTTGGCGTCTTGATTGTTCGACATCATGAAAGATAGATAGTAGCAAGAAAAAGCTTAATAACCTTCGATGTGAAGTTCAAAGTATGGTTCAATTGTGCCGCAGATAAGATGTAGTCAGAGCACTACTCTATAGATGTCAATGGAAAAGCGTCTTGCCTGGTTCATGCCACCTTTTCAAAATATCCTTTATCACTTGCTCCTGATCACACATTAGGGCTTAGCAAGGGGCCAAAGACGCAACCTTAACAACGGCTCACGTTAGAGAAATAAGCAATGCCAATGGCCAATTAGCAGACGCATGATTTGCGTAATAACGCATGCATGTGATGATATTCCATCACCTACCAAATTCAGCTATCGGTTTCGATGCGAAGGATTCTGTTGAGATAGAAAAATTTCATTGCATAATCACGTAACCTCCACGTGTCTTCCAACTAGATCGGTGACGACGACGACATGCACTGTAATGGCCACAATTCCAATATGCAGTCAGCTGGACCACACGTGGGGTTCTTCAATTGGATACTGTCTTACCACATACCTATTTTGACTGTTGCGACCCTTGGCGAGAAAATACGAAGAAATTGGCATGAAGTAAAATCTTCTAACAGTGCACCAAGTGTAAGTTTCAAGGGTGTATAAACATCACGAAAAAATATTAGATTTTGATACCCCTCGCATTGTATACCCTAAACTATCAAACTCTATTCTCTTAACTATTTTCATTGCTCAGACAATATGACAGCCGAGCAGACTATCATCACTAACGGCTCAAATGCCGCAGCCAAAAAGGTACACAAACCTGACCTTGTGCTATTTAAGCCCGTTCTAACATGACTAAAGGGCCCGGCTCTCGTCAGCCTTAACAACTTGATTAACATAAATTATGGCCAAACTGTGGTATTTGATGCACGCGTTCATGCCATCGACACGAATACGTCCAAGTTTGTAAGTCTGATACTACGAGACAACGGAACCTTTATCAAAGGCACTGTAGACTTGGATACCGTTGATAAGTCCACGACCTCCATAGCTCAGAACATCACTCGTGAATCTATCATTCGCGTTTGGGCAGCTCCAGTACTTGAAGACTCCACGACGAGGGTACAGATATGGAAACTCATCGCTCTAGCAGATGCAGTTCCCGACTTACCCCATTCCGTGATTTCTCACGATGCTCCAGGGGAAACTGCAGGTCCTGCGTCTGCGACTTCATTGCTTGTGCTCAATGAGCGCCTAAACAACCGCATCATGGATGTCCGAGTAGCAGCCACAGGCGCGGTGATAAAGCTTTTCTCGGGCGTTTACGAGCTGGCGGTGGAACATCTTACAACCCAGGGCTTTCATTGGATTCATACGCCGGCACTCATCAACTACCGCAATCCTGGAGATGATGATTACTTTTCTGTCAACTATCCTGGAGGAAGGGATGTGTGGCTGACGCAGACAGGAGAGTATCACCTGTTCATGGCACTGTCAGCTGGGCTTGAGCGGGTTTTTGATATTAGCACTGTCTTTCGCCAGGAAAAGGAGGTTACCACTAGACATCTGACAGAAGTACGTACTGCTGGCTTTTTAAAAGTCGATCTCTGTCGTATTGAACTGTGCTAATATTTATATAGTTCACGGCTTTAGAAGTTGTCTTCAATCTTCAGCATGACTGGGAAGAGGTACTGTATCACGTTGAATCACTCTTCATCTACATTATCCAAGGTTTGCAGGAACGTGAGAAGTATACAAGGCTTCTCAGCCTTGCAAAAAGGCTGCATTCCACAGCTGGACAATTCAGCCTTGGAATAGATGCAAACGGCCATCTTCCACGAGTCAAATTCAACGAAGCCAAGAGCCTACTTCGTGAAAGGCTAGGATTTGTTGAGTCGCAGGACTCAGACGACCTCACGTAAGCTGATCATTGTCATGCTCTTTTCTCCACACCCAGCTAAAATCATGCAGTAAGGAAGAAGAGAAAGCCCTGGGCCAGTACCTTGCCAGAACTGAGTCTGAGTTTGGTCCGCCAACCGATCTGTTCCTCCTGACACACTTTCCGAAGCACCTACGCACATATAACGTAAAGCCAACAAAAGAAGATCCTAACGTTACCTATGGCTTCGACGCTATATTGGGAGGCCAAGAGGCCTGTACTGGATTTCAAGCAATCCACAATCATCAGGATTTACGCGCTGCCATGCTGGCTCGCGAACCGCCACTGAATCCGGACGATGAGATGTGGAGACCATGGCTGGGTTCTTATGAAGCCGGTGCCCCTCCTCAAGGAGGGTTCGGTAGTAAGTTCAGTCCCTTTGGTGATTTTTTACATTAAGCTGTGATACTTATTTTTCTACATCAAGTTGGACTTAATAGGCTACTTCAGGGTTTCTTGGGCCTGCCGTATATCCACGAAACTACCCTTTGGCCACGGGACCCAACTCGTCTGGCTCCTTAGACTCAGCATCGCTATAGCCATTAGATCCCTGTTTATGAAGTTACTTTATACTATATGTTTGGGCGTAGACTAGCCTTTCTTATATGACTTATAAGCTCTAAATTAAACAATGTACTGTTCATGAATCTCTTACCATATAACTGAACTTTCTGCATTTTCTGCAAGCCATGAGGTTCCGAATGTTGTAATGAAAAGAGGAGAATACTTGCTGCCTCTTAGCCTTCATTAAACCGCAAAGGGCCAATATCACACACCTCAATGGGCTACTCGGAGATTCGATCATACCTCAGGAACTACCTCTCAGCTTTCTTCAGGCAACCGTATTCGCAATCGTCCCCCTGTTTATCGCAATAAGCTAAATACGACAATTGCGTCAATGCATCTGAGAGAAAGTTCACACCCAAAACAAATAACCCTGTGTACCATCCTGGAAGATATTTTCCAAGCCAACAGCGAAGAAAACAGGGCTAGGCTCACCCTGCACATTCAGACACCCAACAATCGAAGATCTCGCCCTGAAGAAAAGTGTGCATATGACGTGACATGAGGACTGCGCTGACGTGCTGAGAAGGCTGATGATGCGATCCTTGGCTATCACGTTATCAAAGTGGGACAACTAAGTGTTCGTCCATGTTCAGTTGAAAATTCACCAGTAAAGAAAATATTACTGCTATCTCCTTGACTTGACTATTGAACACCAAACACTCATTTCCGAGGCCTCGTGATGAAAATCGATCAATCCCCCATTGCGGACTTGGAGCTTGCAGTGTCTATACCAGCGCAAGACGTCAGCCACAGCAATGCACACCCGACACAGACACAAGAGCCAGAAGATCCAGGTCCTGGTAACGATCAATATCCAAATCTCTCCAGAATCCGAGCTTTTCTTCTCGTAGCCGTTATATCTATCGCGGCCCTTCTCACCGTAAGCACCATTTCTAGCCAAAAATACATCTACTAACGAATTGACAGGTTCTCAACTCTCAGTCCATCGTTATCATCCTCCCTGAGCTAGGAAATGCGATGCAAATACCCTCATCTCGCCAACAACTCGTTGTATCAATCTATAACATCTCCACAGGCAGCGTTATGCTCCTCTGGGGTCGTTTAGCAGACGTATATGGTCGACGGTTAGGTTTCTTGTCAGGATCAGTCATATTTACTTTATCAACACTATGCCTTCCATGGCCTAGCTATGAAATACCGTTCTACGTATTGAGAGCCGTGCAGGGAATGTCAGCTGCGGCTATTATGCCCTCTGGAATTGGTATTATGGCTTCTACCTTTGCACCCGGTCCTTCTAGAAACATGGCTTTCATCGCAATGTCTGCCATGGCATCATTGGGTTCTGTCATGGGGAGCCTTCTAGGTGGCTTTGTAGGATCGACTCTTGGTTGGAAGTGGGTGTTTTGGATACCAGCTGTTGCATCCGCCTTTACAACTGCTGCTGGCTGGTTTGTCACAGCTAGTCATACAACGAGAATCGCTTCTCAAGGGACAACCGAGAATGCTGAGAGCAGGAAGAAACCCTATGTCGACTGGATCGGGGGAGGTCTCATATCATCCAGCCTGACATTGCTTCTTGTTGCTATCACGCAAGGAAATGTCTCCGGTTGGTCTACGCCGTGGATACCGCCGCTGTTGGTTGTGTCTGTACTACTTCTAGGAGGCTTCATCTTCTATCAGCGCCGGTTGGAGATAGATCCAGACCGTATACCTCTGATGCGTATGTCCATGTTCGCGAAGAAACAGTTTTCTGCACTATTCGTGCTGGTGGGTTGTTTTTACGCGTCGTTTAATGGGTTTCTTGTGTTTGTTACATACTTGTGAGTATCCTGTACGGATTATATCACCCATGTGCATCTAGCTAATCTGGTAAAGCTATCAGAAGTACCAAGGACTGGGGGAGTTGCAGACGACACTTCGGTTTCTTCCTGCCGGGATATCAGGCTGTGAGTACACTATTATGCTGAACTGGAATTATCACTTCTCTAATTTCGTTACGACAGTACTCATATCCTTTGCCGTGTTTCCAGCACTAAATCACCTCCCTTATTTTATTGTACTTGTTGTTGGCCTTTCATGCAGCATTGTATCTCCATTCCTCTTCGCAATACCATCAATTCCGCCAATCACTACTTGGTGGGCATGGGGATTCCCTGCTATGTGTCTTTGTATGAGCGTTGAAATTGTTTGGCCTGTGTTTAGTCTGCTTACTGCCAAGTCTCTAGCGCAAGAAGATCAATCTCTTGGTGGTGGTCTTCTTCAAACAGTGAACAATGTCGGTCGTGCTTTGGGATTGGCAATTGCGACGGCTATACAAACTGCTATTTCTGGGGACATCAATGATGAGCAAGGATCGAATATGTACTTGAACGGATTGAGAGCTGCGCAGTGGTTTAACTTTACACTGGCTGTTACCGGGATATTACTAGCTTTAGTCTTCTTTAGAGGCCTGGACAAGTCATGACTCTAGGCATTGTGTTTATAGTTATTGTCAAATTCCAAGGTGACTAATGTACTGTGACCCAAACGGAACACGAAAGCTATTGTGAAATTAGGGAATAGGATTGACCTTAAGAACCTTTCAAGATAGGTATTGAAAGCCATTAACATGACCTGGCTTGCATAGTCAGGATAGGCTAGGCCAAGTATACTAGCTTGTATAAGGTAGATATCTCTCTCAGATCATTCATACATCTTCACGTAAGGAACATGAACCGCCTGATACTGAGATTGATGCGGACCAAAGTGACACTTCCAGTAGGTCCGATACTTGTTAGATGTCTTGGTCAGACCATCCTTCTTCGCCGTCGTGGTAGTGATTTTGGTGCATGGCATATCATAGTCAATGGTACTCCATCGCTGGTAGGCCACTGTGCCATACTCCATCTTCCAGCGACCATTCGTCAGGGTGAAGTCCTTCAACTGAGAGTCTGTTGCCCTAATGAGCCAGAAGTATGCCTTTACTGCCTCAGCTAGTTCTTTCTTCATGTTTTCCTGGATCGCGATGAGACCATTGCGCACGTAATAGCCACTTTGGTCAGTGTTGTCGAATTCGCCCTGATTGACCTTCTCCCAGTCAATGGCCAACATACGGGTGATCAACTCGTGAAGTGCTTTGGAATCCGCGAGATACTCGGTGACAAATGACTTCAAAGGGGCAAGCTCAGTGGCCACCTTCTTAGAGGTCGTTGACATTCCACCAACGACAGGCATAAACTTGAAGACGTCCTTGGTGACTTTGATCTCGTTGTTTCGAATCCTGCTAATCATTTCATTGGCCGGAGGGATATAAGCCCAGTTGGACCTGAGCTTGTTGACATCAACTAACAAACTCTTCGTCTTGGTGTTGAAGCCGAATATCTGTCTTCCTGTACTGAGCTTATCGGACAAGTTGATAACGGTTTGCACGTCTGTCATGAACCTTCTGATATTGGGGCGATTACTCCCGCAATAGTCCATTCCAGTGCAGATGGAATCGTAATAGCCGGTGAGAATATACTCAATTCCATTGTAGGCTTCTTTGACGTTGTCTGTAGCTGTCATGACGTAGCCAGTAGACTTTGTGATAAGGTCCAGGTTGTCTCTCCAACGGTTGAGGATGGGAACGATGGGTCCAAGGAGAAGTTTGTACGAGGCGGTAAGGTAATTACTAAAGACAGCATAAATCTGTTCAGAGTTGCAGACACCTGTGACTCGGCAGGGATGGATAACGGCGATCATGGCACGAAAGGTTCCACGGGCCATCTAAAAATGTTAGTCAAGCGATGTGTGGTATAGAAAGGACACGTACGTCAGCCCCGAAGACGACTTGCCAGCCAGTCGCCTTGAGTTTGTTCAACGTGGCATCACGACTTTGTGAGTACTTGAGACCTCCATCCGTTAAACACTTGACTCAGTCAGCACAACGGAATTCGAAAGCAACGCATTGCAACAATACCTTTTCCAGGGTCCCGGCCTGATCGAGATATTGGTTATTCGCTAGGTCAAAGTTGCCAGCCGAGGAAGATGCAAACTTGCCCTCCGAGTTCAGGGTGCGCAGTTTGGTGAAACAATTGCAAATGGGATCCCGGGCCTTGAGGAATTTGTTGCCAAGCGTTGTGCCGAGGGCTTTGCGGACTTGATCGCAGACGTTGACCTTGATGTAGTTGAACTGAATAGACCGAACTTTCTTGCTTGATGTGACGATTTTGAAGCCGCTTGGTATGGTGATAGTTGTTTTGCAGCCGTTATTGGCACTTCCAGTACAGATATCTGTTAAGCTGCTTTGTGCTGAGACCACGTTACCCAGCAGCACCAGAGGAGCCAAAATAAGTGAGAGTTTCATCGCTGAGTAGAACTTGCAGGAATGAAGCACAGTCTCAGTCTTACTGCCTGCGGTGAGCACCCTGTAAATAAGTAAAATTGTCTCGTTCGTAATTGAAACCTTTTCTCAAGTCTGGTCACCGCATGAAGCTGAGCCCAGTGGCGCACGTAGTGCCTCCACTTAAATCGATAGTCTCGAGATGGTACTCAGCCCTTTGGAGCGGAAGTCGCTCAAAAGAGGACTTATTAAGCGATACGACCTGGCAGAGATTAGGTGGCGTCAACCCTAAAATTCTAGCTAGGCCCCTTGCGATAGCCTCTGAGCATTTTGCATGATTTTCTCGTACCCATGATCATGTGCGATAAATATGGCAAACCGTTTAGTAGTGAGTGAAGTCTTGGCAAGGTAAAATGCCAAGACGGCGGGTGGTCTATAGAGGGTCCAGACCGTGACTACGGTGGCAGACTGACTTTCTTTTCAGCTGCCTCTCCTCTAAGTGCATACCAAAGTTCCAAAGTTGCAGCTTGTAGCGCGTAACGTGAGTAAACCTCAAAGTGGAAACAAGAATAAGCTTAAAAATAAACTTGGAATTGGCGGAATTGGGATGCCTCCAACTCACGGTCCCCTGGATTAGGGTAAGCCTTATGTTTTATGGCCAAACCATGTTTATTTAACGTCGTTGCAGGCACAGCGTAATTCCTGAACTACAGCCTAGTGGTCTTCCTTATCCATCTCAGTGAATTGCAATGGACAATCATATGTAATATTGTCTATGTTCAATTACTGACTTGAGATTGTTTATGCATTGCATCTGCACCGAAAGAGAGATCATAGGACCTCTGACACATCCCTTGCATAACAACACGCTGGATGGCAGAATCCCGCTAAGCCGCTCTTGACCGTTAGCTACCTAGGCGCTTTTTCGCTAAGTCCTCATCTCCGTTTCTTCACGGAGGTTGAACCAAAACGCTATACGATCTTGAGATATTTAGCCACAAGATGATACTTTTACAATGGATATTTCTAATATATATACGCCTCAAACCGATAGGTTTTTCTATACTTTACTCCAATCTGCCTCTTATTTATACAGTATCGGGTAGTACCTCTTGTGTAGTTTGCTGAAGCTAGTAAGACTCCTAAATGCTCGCTGAGGATATTTATTTACTCTGTTAAAACTGCTTAACTAGGCACATTTATCTCTCTTGCTAATGGATCGGGTTTAGTTATTAGCTCTCGTTTGTTTCCTCTTCATTACTGCTGCTTATTCCTACCAGATATATGTTTTACAGTAAACATCTAATAACACATTGCGGATTACTTTACGTGAAGTTCTATAGAGTAGTTATTATAATGACAGGATGGTTAGTTACAAAAAGCTTTCTGAAGCGATACCTACAAGACTTCTGGTCGAGCGTCTTGCTGTAAAGTGGAATCCTGCTGATGCGTGAGAATCTCGATCTTCTGGTCAGCGGGGACAAGATAATCCGGCCTTAGTGTTTATTCCACAACACCAAGGCCCAGCTTGGAATTGGTCCCTCATAATCTTCTGGATGCCTTCACTTCATCCAGCAAGCGTGATTCGGCATCGCTTGCAGATATCACCCAAAACTAGCAAATTGGACGGTTCGTTCGACAATCTGGTTGATCGTTATGTGCCTTATGTCGCGTGATCCTCTTCTAAGATTTAAGAGCAGGGACTGCTCTACGGCTCGGACCAACTCTGGCGATGTCTTTTTATTGGCGCCAAATTGAATAAGGAAGGTATAGGGCTGACTCAGGGCTTATGGACCTTTAATCCCGCACACTGAGCCTATCATGCATGATGTTTTCCTTTGAGAATATGCGCTAGGTCCCAGTTTGTTATGACTTAGTCCCAGACCATACTAGAGCGTACGCTCGGTCCCTGAGGCAAGTTACGAAAATCCATGGAAATTACAGCAAAGAACCCGGAAACATTTTACTGTAGTTATTATCCATTATACCCTCGCAAGACCTTCCAGGGGAAGAGTCAGGCAGTCAGGTAAACATGCCGCCCTCAAGCTACATAACAGAGGGACTGATTAATTGCTTTAGTTAATGTCAGTATTGCAGGTTTCCTTCAAAGACATTACAGGCCTACAGTAAACTAAATAAGGAGAGTGTAGTGCTGTACTCTGTAGATTAATTACATTGCTAAGTACTACTGCACATAAGCCGGCTTTGCGAGTCAATCCTCGGACCGTAAAACTCAAGTCTAGAGCCATTACGTGTTTGTTATCTGTTTTCATTGGCTTATCAGCTGGCCGTGACACAAGTTTAGAGGATCCGTGGGGCAAAATGAATGATCGACAATGATCGACCTCTGCTGTAAGAATTTAGTTAGGGGTAGTCGCAGATCGCCGTGACCTGTCAGGTGCCTCGTAAAATAATCTGTGCACTTCATTATGGAGTTCCAGCACCAGACACATGTGTCTGTAGAGATTCGCGTGCAGATTATTTTGTGGCCGTCCTGCCCGTTTAGCTACGTTGAAAACATTACCCGCTCTTAGAGCAATTGGTGCGCTGATCTTATGCAAAAGAAGATTGCCTCCTCCAGCTTCGGACCACTCTTTCCGCGTGCCCCTTTCTACTTGCATTTTTATTAAAGACTGTCTTATACAGAGCTTTACAACAATCCATGCGTTCTTCTGTTAGCACCCATGACTTCTCACGAGGTTGGTGATCCCTCAGCTATTCACCATGGTCACCGCATCCGCAGCATCTGCCATTAGCGCTATAGAGCGCACATGCTCAGTACCTAGCCTTCTTGGTTCCCTCTTCATCATCGCCACATTCTGTTCTTCGAAGCTGTTCCATAAGCCCATCAGCAGGATGCTTTTCTATGCCTCTTTTGGCAACCTGATGAGCAATGTCGCTACACTCATGTCCAAGAGCTTTCTCGATCAACCAGACTCTGCCGGGTGCCAAACGCAAGCATTTCTAATCGAGACGCAAGTTCCTCTTCTGGTCTAATCTACTACTCGGTTGCTGACCAATTGCTAGATTCATGTTTGCGGATGTCTTTTGGGCCCTGGCCATGGCCTCGAATGTATACCTCACGTTCTACCACCGATTCGACGCCATCAGGCTACGTAAATTAGAGCCGCTTCACATCGGTCTATGCTACGGAATTCCGTTCGTTATAGGCATCACCTTTATATTTGTAAGGAACAAAGACGGTCATCGGGCTTACGGGAATGCCAACCTGTGGTGCTGGCTTACCGTGGAGTGGGATGCTTGGCAGCTGGCCACTTATGGACTGATATGGTAACACATTCCTTGGGCATACTCGATGGATGGTTCTGACACGATTCTAGGCTGATTATTTTCGTCGACTTTGCTATATACGTCCGAACCGGAATCACTATCTATAAATGGAAGAAGCGTTTAAACAGCTTCTCGAATTCGTACGAGCCAAACACTTCGTCCCAAGTCCCGCAGAATGCAGATCCTATGGTCATTTCCAAAACTACGAAAATCACCGTTTCAACATCAGATTCAGCTGCACCTGGCTTCGATCAGGCTTTTGGATCCGCAACGAGACCCGAGCCAGTTCATTCAGCAAATATTTACACTGGTCCCGCGCAGCCCATAGTCAATTCTTCCGAGCAAAGCAACATCAGAACACAGCACTCAGATCGCAAAGGACGCAGCCCGAGTGACGAGGCAGCTATGTCATATGCCAAGACCGCCCTTCTGTTTTTCACAGCGATGCTTATCACTTGGATACCCGCGAGCGCGAACCGTCTGTACGTTCTTGTTGACGGCAAGTCATCCGTGCCGTTGGGATATCTAAGCGCCTTTGTACTCCCTCTGCAGGGCTTCTGGAACGCCTTGATCTACTATTACACCTCTAGAGCCGCGTGTAAGCAGGCCATTGCTAGTTTGAGGACTGGCTGCCGCCCTCTGGAGGAAAGCGACGTCAACGGGTCTAGCTTTGCTGATGGGAATAACGAGCAGGGGTTTCAGCTGGAACAGGTCAAAGTTGCCAAGAGGGGACAAAGTTACGGGGATACAGAAAGCACGACATCGCTAACGGCGAAAGTCTGAGGATTCTCTTCTATTACAAAGTTTAGGTATTAATATAGTCAATTGAGATTAATGGTATTGTTAATAAATTGCATGTCAAGGATTCTGAAGACGACGTGTTCCTACCTGGCAAACTGCCAGCGTTCTTTGCCTACTGCCTCAGATAAGTCTTGAAATGCATGCCGTCCTCCAATCTCGGAGCCGCCGCTATCTGTATCTAGTATTATCTCTCGCCTCGATACCCACGGAGGTTGAACTGAAACGATATGCAATCTCGAGGCCAAATCTTAATAACAAGAGTATTCAACTAATATAAACCCATATGCTCTAAGCGGTGCTACTTATCTATATAAGGTGATACTCGTGCATCAGCTGGCCAATCTGTGATCCTTCCAACTTATTAACAAGAAACCTACGAATACGCTCTGGCAGCCACGTCACCAATTCCTTGCCATCTCGTAACTGACACATCGCATCAAGCAAGACTCTCACATCATAAGTCGAACCAAATACCTCTGGAACCCCACGATCCACCCCAGTAAGCTGGTATACCGACTCCATAGCCGTGCGAACCGAATATTCTGTAGTGAAAATAGTATCGCGTGTCGTCTCTGAAAATTGCCCAAGGAAGGCAAAATTCTCCGCCCCAGCTGGAACAATGTCGGGACGATCTCCTGCCTTTCGTGGCATGAAGAAAGATGTGACATATGGCATCATTACCGGTACGCATTTGGCGCCTTCAGCCGCAAGAACAGCTATGTCGCTCTCTGGGACTCCCATGTGATATAGCCACTCCTGTGTGATCTCTTCGCCAGTGCATTCTTGCATAGGCTTCTTGACGTAGTCGCCGTTCTTCTCGACAAGAAGGCCATAGACCCAAACGACAATCTGATCCTTGGGTTGGTTCTTGAAGTGAGGCTGACGATTGACAGTCCAGCTCATGATCCAGCTAGAATCCCGGACTGTGACAATACCTCCAGTTACGACTTTTCCGCTGAATGGGTCTCGCTTGCAGATCTTCTGGATATACTCGGGAACGCGTTTGTCCAAAGTCGTGACAGTCGCTGACATCCACTTAGTCGCAGGGATGTTGTCGCAGAAGACCTCTGGGCGGCCAAAGGAGGGATCTTTGGCTGCAATGCGACGCCACAGGTCCCAGGCGGGAGCCGGGCCATCATGTAGTTTAGCTGGAGTATGCTGATCGCCCAAGCCAGAGTTTTCCGTTAACGAACCAATAGTCATAAAGACGAGGTCGTTGACTCCCAGAGATTGACCACCTTTCTCTCCATCTCTGATCCAATGGATGAAAGTTGCTGTCTTGTTGTTCTCCTCAATGTCAAAGTCAACATCTTGAACCTCGGTGGCGTACTGAAATACAACACCCTTTTCCTCGAGCCACTTATGCAATGGTAGCACAAGAGACTCATACTGGTTGTACTTTGTGAATTTGAGGGTCGAAAAGTCAGGCATGCCTTTGATGTGGTTGACAAAGCGATGGAGGTACAGCTTCATCTCCAGCGCAGAGTGCCAGGTCTGAAAAGCAAACATGGTCTGCCAGTAGAGCCAAAAGTTACTCATGAAGAAGTCTTGGCTGAAAACCTCGTCAATGCGCTTGTTTTCAACTTCAGCTCTGGTAGCAAGGAAAAGCCTCGTCATCTCTGACTGGGCCTTCTCGGTTAGAGTGAACAGCTTCCCGGTCTCTGCATCTTGTCCTTGATTGATCGTTGCGCGCTGGAGCGAGAAGTTCGGATCTCTCTTGTTGAGCCAATAAAACTCATCAAGAACACTGGCTCCCTCCTCCTCAATCGAGGGAACAGAACGGAAGAGATCCCAAAGGCACTCGAAGTGAGATTCCATCTCGCGACCACCGCGGATGACGAACCCTTTCTCGGGTTCCTTGATGCCATCTAATGCACCGCCTGGAATCTTGAGTTCTTCAAGGATGGTGATGTTCTTTCCTGGCATTTGAGCATCGCGCACAAGGAATGCGGCAGTTGAGAGACCAGCAAGGCCAGAGCCGACAATCCATGCCGTTTTAGACTCAATGCCTTCAGGCTTGAGTGGTCGCGCAAAGGCTTCGTAGTTGCCTTTGCTGTAGTACATAGTGAATAGCGAATTGATGTTTAAGATATCGAAATACAGTGTAATTTATATGTGATGATTATATCGAGAATAGCTTCACCAACCATGGCTGACTCCTTCAATTTATCCTTTTTTCCATCTTGCGTGACGCAAGCAAACTCTTTCTCGCGATATGATCTGATTGTTGAGAAGTCCGTTGGTGATTTGTTAGTGCCCGAGGTTTTGGGGCTCCAAACCGAACATCACATGCAATTAGCTTCTGACAGTGGGCCGACTTGACGCTTTCCAGAAGATCGTGACTACGTACGTCACAGTAGATGGCGCTACAAGATAAGCTAAGCGAGCTGTCATAATCGGGTTACCGGCAATGATTATCATCGCCCTTAGACTTTGCATACCATTTCGCAAATCACGAGGCTTGTCGAAACTTTTGACCTTGCGCTAGCTCTATTGTTGCATGATATGACAGGTGATGGGGATGGGCGGGTTTACAATTAGCGTTGTTCCGGGTCACGGCACATTCCGTACTGGTAAACTAATCGGAGCTGTTAAATGCCGTCTCCCGATGCCAATCATTCAGGTACTACCAATTTTCCCATTCAATATTGTTACCTGCGAGATATAAAAAATAGCCATTCTCGCAACGCGAGACTATGTTACATTGAAATCAAAGGGGACAAGCGAGGCTGCGTAATTGTCCTGCAACAGGTCATTCCCATACATGAGACTGTCTTCCCAATTGAAGTGACTCAACGCCTGATCGCCTTCGTCATCCGCTAGAGGATGCAAGAAATCTGTTGTGACGTGTATACTGACGTAACTAAGACCATCTGTGGATAGGTCAGAAAGATCACCGGGTAATCTGGTATTGTGAATGATCGGATCGAGAAGTTCCCATATCATGGACGGTGGAAAGTTAATTGTGGTATCAGCAGCACCAGCTTCAGGTGACTTTCCAATGACAAGTGATTGGAGTCTTTGGAGGCTTTCGAGCTAGGGATCACGGTCAGTGGCTACCGGGCTCACAGTGGAGGAACATACTTTGTGTGACATGCATGGCCAAGTCTTGGACAGGCGTTGTAGCAATCTCTGTCCCTTGGCTAAATTCTGGCTGGCTTTGCAAGCAACCTTGGCATTCTTCACGAATTGATAAAGCCAGGGGATTGTAGATGTTGCTGCAACAGCTAACCCGATGAGAGGATTGGATATCTCGATGTTCAAATCTTCAAATATTCCAACAAGCCAGAATACCCATCCAGAGTGAAAGAGTGCTTGGTCCACGACCTGTTGCAAGAACAACCTGGACTGGCTCATACCTTTATTGCGGCGCAAAGCCACCAGGTGAATGAAAGGGTGGTTCAATAAGGCGAGAGACGCATGCAATACTAAATGCGTGGTCAACCATGGATTCCAATACTCGCGGTATGCCTGTATCTCTTCCGAAGTTCTTTTAAAAGGGAAGAGACTCCTCATCAAATGTCTCTGATTGAATTGAGCCTCGTACTCAAAAAGAGCAAGATTGAGCTTGGAATACGTTGACTCTGGCAGCCAGGGTATCTGAACCTCTCCACGTCGGATTTCATGGAGATGGCAAGCGAGTTGACTCCAGACTGCTATCATTCTCCCCGCGTGCGTGTTGATTCCCAGGTCATCGGATGAACCAACAGCATTATCGAAGTCCGGTGCATTGAAATCGTTCGCATCTAGCGGAATTGGTGGCGGAGGCTCAGTACTGGGAGGATGTTTCCGAGTCTGGTCATGTGTTGGGGCTCGTGGCATGTGAGGGAAAAAGACGGCCTCAATCATGTAAATACTCCAGTAACATCTGTTCTCTTCTGCTGATTCCTGATTGATGGTTGATTCGCTTTTCCACAGATTCCGGATACTCTCCAGCCGTGTCGCTGTACCAATGGACATCCATGCCCTGGGTAAATCACTTACTGCAAAACTATTAGCAAAATCCATCGAAGGAAACTTCATTACGCTTCCCTGCAATATCTTTCAGTGCCGTCATGCATAGAGCTTGAACAATCTCGACCTGGTGCTTTCCTTCAGCAGCAAGTCGCTGTATCGTAGTGGCTGCCGAACGGCTGTAATAGCTAGACGCTTCTGCGTGTTTGTTTTGGAAGTATTCGTGAGTAGTGAACTCGAGCATAAGAGCTAAGAAGCTATAAAGAAAATATTGAGGGGCATTATTGAGTCTCCTTCCCAGGGTGGAGAGGTCAAACAATGGTAGAGGCTGAAGATGCACTTTCTGACTGTAGACTTGTAGAAAGTGAGTTAATACATCTTGTGGCAAGTCAGATCTGAGATCATAATTAGTCAAGCTTATTTTACATGAGTAATAACACGAGTCATACTGGGTTTGTGAGAAAGAGACAGCCTGTCGCTCATTCGGAACAGCCTCCCCAGTGAAGAACGGGTTCTCATCCTGGCTTGTTGTTGGAGGAATGGGCTGCGAAGGTCCAGAATCCCGAGGTTCTTTATTCGCCCGCGAACTAATATTTTGTTCATTGTTATCTATAGATGCGTCGCTGCAGGGGCTTTGACTTACCCAAGTAATTTAGACAAGGACGCTATTTGCGATTCAAGAACCTGAACCCTGTCTTTGGTGGATTTCCTACATCTCCGGTCAGATCAAGAGTCTCAACTTGACTATGGAAGCGTCTGACTTTTCGTCTTTTTGGATTTTGGCTGTACTATCCTGCGACGAGCTTCCTCTTACTGCATACTTGCACGGAAGTTGAAGTCGCTCACAAAATGAGCAAATCGGTCGCTCCCCAGTGCACTTTGACTTCTTGCGACTACATTTATATGTTAGCTGACTGTTTTTTTCTTCGCAACAGCGCTGGTCTTACCGACAAGGCTCGCAAGCCCGACGGCTTTGGCGAGTCTGAGTTCCTGATGTCATAGGGTTGATGAGTTGTTGATTGGGTCATGGTTGAGGGCGGAGAATGAAAGTTCCGCGGAGTTTAGAGAAGCAGATATAGCACGTGAATAGTGGATATCTACAGACTTCTCGCCAATCATACCTATGATCTTCTCCGTTTCCATATTTAGCCAGAGACAGTTCCGCTCACATGACAGCCAAAGCACGTTGCTGATTGGATTGAAATTGTTAAGCAACTTCCTAGGAGATGTGAAAGTCCCGGCGTCAGCAGAAAAAATCATCGTCATAAGTAGAACGAATGGGCATACTTAAGGTTCTTGAAACGACTTAATAGTTAAAGCAATTATTACTATTACTTTTTTTCTCGCGTGATAAATAAACAACTGCCTTTTATAAATTATCATCGCCCATAATCCCTCTCTATCCTATGAAGATGGCAATCTCAGAAGTGATGAAGGCTGTCATTTTCGATGGCCCATACAAGATCTCTTTTCAAGACAGACCAATTCCTCAGAGTATGGTAGCTGCAATGGTTTCATTGTGACAGTTGACTAACTGCTACAAGTCCAGGATGCTCAGGACATTATTGTGAAGGTCAACATGACTGCTTTGTGTGGATCGTGCGTACTATCCAATCATAACGTTTCCTCAACAAAGGGCTGACAAGATATCAGAGAGCTACACTTGTATCGAGGCGTTGAACCAACAGAACCGGACTTTATCATGGGTCACGAATTCACAGGTACTGTTGTTGCTTTGGGTTCTGAAGTCAAGACCGTCGAGATTGGAGACAAAGTCGTCTCCCCCTTTACCGCCTCATGGTGAGATTTCCTGCCGTTTTCTATCTGGGACGAGAGCCATGCATGCGCAAATACTAACATCACACAGTGGCGAGTGCTACTATTGTCAGAATGGTGGGTCAGCACGATGCGTCAAGAGCCAAGCCCTTGGTTCTCCCAATCTCGATGGAGCTCAAGCAGAATATGTCCGTGTACCGTTCGCGGACGGTACTGTGATCAAGGCCCCCAAAGGAATTCACGATCAGGCCCTTATCTTAATGGCTGATATCTTCCCTACCGGTTACTTCGGTGTCCAGAGCGGAGTTGAGATGATGCCGAAGCTAAATCTGCAAGATTCGACTATTGTGGTGATAGGCTGTGGTCCCGTTGGACTATGCGCCATTGTTGCTGCGGCAGTGCTGAAGCCAAAGCATCTATTTGCTGTGGATAGTGTTCAGAGCAGGCTTGCTCAGGCTGCGAAGCTTGGGGCCGAGCCTCTCAACTTCATGGAGAGCAGGGATGGAATTATTGAGCGTGTAAAGTCAGTTACTAATGGCAGAGGTGCTGATATAGTGGTGGAAGTGGTCGGTCTCTCGCCAGCCCTTCGAACTGCATTTGATCTGGTTCGGTCGTTTGGTGCTATTAGCAGCATTGGTGTCCATAATGCAGAGGTATGTGATACTCTACAGAGCTATGGACTATACTCACATGCAACAGATACCTTGGTCAGGCAGTGATGCGTACAAGTGAGGTCCAACTTCTTGCTATATTAAACAAGGCTAATTGGGTTTAGTAAAAATGTTCGTCTGCACATGGGGCGATGTCCAGTAAGAAGTATCTTTTCCGAGGCAATGGAAGTTCTCAAGCAAGAACAGGATTCTCTCAGGTATGCATACTCTTGAGTCAACGATACAAAGAGCCTGACTTGAACTGACTGAGGACAGCTTCCTATTCGACAACATTCTTCCTCTATCAGATGCAGTTAGAGGTTACGAACTGTTCAACGAGTCCAAGGTCCAAAAGGTTGTTTTCCAAGTCTGACCCCGCTCCTGGCTTTTGTCTTCAGGACTTTTGTGGAGGATCTATTAGAGAGGAAAAGTCTAGGTGGTCAATTGTCTAACTCTACATTCTACTTTGTTGGTGCCCGATCTGATTGCCCAGTCATATGTCCCCTCACTCCTGATTGATACTACCCGTTCCAAAAAGCTCCATGTTAATTTGCTGGTGCGCAACCCCCAAACTCTGCAGCTTGTCCCTTGTTGCTACCATCCAAGAAGCAGGTCCACAGATGAAAAATTGAGACTCCTTGTTTTCCCACTCTTCTTTCTTCGCTTGGTACACAACATCGAGGTCTAATCGTCCCTCAAAATCATAGTCTTCGCCCTTCTTATCATTTTGTGACACGTTCTTGAGCCAGATAAGAGTCTCGACGTTCTCGCGGCCCGCCGATACACTACGAACATGTGTACGGAAAGCAACGTGCTGCGATGTTCTAGCTGCGTGGAGCCAGAGAATAGGTCTGTTTGCCATCTTCGATTGAGGCGAGCTGAGAACTGACTCGAGCATCGACATCAAAGGTGTAACACCAACGCCCGCCGATATTAGAATGAGAGGTGCATTCGCCTTTGTATCATCTTCGATGTCAAGCCAGAATTCTCCACGAGGATATGTCATCTCAACCTCTTCTCCAACCTGATAGTGGTTATGTAGGAGATTGGAGACGGTGCCTGGCAAAGGCTCGTCTTTTCCTTCGAGAGTAAAGCTCTCCTTCTTGATACTGACTCGATAGTAGTCACTGTGAGGTGCCTGACTCATGCTGTACTGACGGCATTGGAAGATGCCACCGAGCTCAGGTACATTGATTCGGAGGCTGACATACTGACCAGGGCAGAATGGAGGCAACGGCGTCTTTCCATCAGATGGAACCAGATAGAAACTTGTGATGAGATCTGCTTCCTTCTCACGCTTGGAAATCCTGAACTTCCTCCAGCCATCCCACTCGCCAGCCTCTTGATACAACTGCTTCTCACGGTTGATGAAGATATTGGCTAGTTGCCCGTAGGCAGCCGTCCACGCATCAGCGATGTCATCCGTGAGGGCATCGCCCAGTACTTCTCCAATGGCTTTGATAAGCTGCTCGCCAACGAGAGCATATTGATCTTCTGTTACCTTGAGACTGACATGTCTCTGGGCAATACGTTCGATCGTAGATGCCAAGAATTCGGGCTTATCGATATAGGTGGCATACGCAAGCACAGCACCAGCAAGAGCTTTGGCTTGAGCGCCGTCGTGTTGATGGCTGAGGTTGAAGATGTTGCGGAGATCGGGGTAGGTGTCAATCAAGTTCTTGTAAAACAAGGATGTAATGTTCTCTCCATGAATCTTGAGGACAGGAGCTGTTGACTTGACAATGTCAACTTGAGAAGTTGTTAATGACATGACGGATAGTTGGTATAAAAGAACAGTAAGTTAATTCCTGACTGTGTGACGTAGAGAAACGTTGAGGAACACTGGTGTGTCATGTTGATATATACACCGGATCAGCGGCACATTTTCCATTGCTCTTGCTCGTGAAACCTGACTTTGTCATCCTTGACCCCATCCGTAGATGCCAGAATGAAGCATGATCTCTGAAAATTCCATTTTTATAGTGGGACGTTGTGAGATTTCCGCGGATTTGCTTCAACAGAAGCCTTGAACACAATTATCCAACAAATCAGAGTTGAGTGAATGATAAAGTCTGAGATTGAACTTTCCCAAAGGGGACTAGACTCCGACCATTCTCAGAACGCTGAACCGGAGTCGTCGGACCATTTATCGGCTGAACTCGGTATTCAAGGGTCACGTGTGGCTCTCTTCCGTCGCGTCAGACGTGACGCGAACTTGCCCGGGAATATTCGGCAAACAGCACCGAGCAGGACCGAGTGGGATGAGGTCTACCCCACAGACTTGGTTGAACATGTCGTTGAACGCGGTGAATTTGAAACGAAATCGCCACTAAGTGAGCAGATGTTGCGCCTATGATTTAAACAAGAATAGAAAATATAAGTATGTTCTAAGATAAAAATCTTAATAAATTATTTTATATACTAGCTATATCTGCTTGAGTGCTTGCGGACATAAGTAGAAAATAAGAATAAGAGGAAATCTTATACTATAAGTGTAAAAAGCACTTCACTAAATAGTGTAGTATTCTTTATAAAGAAGGGGAACTTAAAAAAGACAATTATATATTTCCTTTCCCCTGGGAGTTGAACTCTGGTCGTGAGTGCGGAAAACTCTCTGAGTATACTCCGCAGAATTGTGAGTACTGCTTGTCACGTGTGCGAGTTATGCAGATTGTGCATATTCACAAACTGTTGCATAGAAGCTGAGTGCTCATTAAACATATTATTAAGCCCTTTGCAGCTTCCCAATTGGACTAAGAGCGAGGGCTAATTGACTCAAACCGCAGTATCTACTCAGTAACAACGTCTCTCAACCAACATGTCTTAAAGCCGGCTGACAAAGTCAAGTCGCCATTATTCAGCATCGCTTGTCAGACTTAGTCAACAAACATCAGCCATCTAACCATAGGAAATGTTATCTAGGCCCAATCAAACTTGCTGAATTGATCCAGGACCAAATCTCGGCTATAATGCATGCCTCGTTTGGTATCTACACGACATTGAGCAAAGTCAACGACTGTTGCGGCTGAAAGACCAGGGGGTTTATCAAGTCTATATAGCTTACAGCCTTTCCGTTGGGTCGTTTAATTATCACTAGATAATAACAACAACTGAACCGCCTCGGCAGACCTCTCTTTTCAATAAGTGGCAACATGTTGGTCCACTCTGTCTTTGGTCTGATTGTCTTCCCAGCAGTCGCTCTGGGCTCTACCTTTACTGCGAAGATGTGGGTTATCAGCATGGTATTTGCCCAGATCTGCCAGGAACAAGAGTGGAGACTCACCAAAGTTACAGCTATGTCAAGGATGCTTATCATTAGCGGGACAATTGCAACAACATACCGCGTGGCAATTCAGGTGAAGAAAACCGCCGCTTAGTAAATATGTTTTGAAAGGCGCTGAAGTCACTGGCTGAGGCAGAGCAAACTGTGTTATGGTTCATGTTGGGATATTTATCGCATATTATGCTACATTCCTCTACCATTCAATCTTCAGAGCCTTTATGTCTTTATAGCAGCAGCAGCAGCAGTAATGATAATAAAGACCTAACTACAAGACCTACGCAGGATTCTAAAGGACTAACCTCTACTTTAATTGTAATAAATAGGACTATTACTCTACGTAACAGAAGGAAAGGGCATAATTAAACATGCTACTATAGATTATTTATAGAGACATTACTTAAAGATATTCAGGGATGGTTGACATGTTTTAAGATTATGCTATCGCTTCTCATTATAAGACAATTGTCAGGCTGTATATAGCTAATTGGCAAGAAACCTCGTATAACGGGTTAGAGTTTAGGGACAAACTTCTAATCAAGGATACCCCTGGAGTAGAATACGAGAAGGAATTAGTAGCGCACCAGTAAAGGGGAACTCAGAAAGCTTATTCCCAACCTGAACGAGGTGGAGATGATAATTTAATCCCTCATGAGCTATTATATATATTCTAGGATCATGGCCCTAACTTTGTCTCCGAAGCGTTCCTTTTACAATCATTCATCATTTCTAACATTACATAAGCGAACGTATTCATCATGAATTTCCTCTGCAAAGCAGTTCTGCTTTGCGTACTAGCAAGCAGTAGAATACTAGCTATGCCAAAGTCAAAGCTGCTTACCTCGCGCAATCTCTCACTAGAAAGAAGGGCTCAACATGAGTCCCGAGATGTGAAACAGATACCCAGCTTCAACTGGAACGGAGGCGAGGTTGCTGGTCCACGCTTTGCATCCATCACTGCAGAAGTCATCATCCCCAATATTACCTTCCCGGATGGATACAATGCCAGCGCGACCTACAGCTCTTCTGTTTGGGTCGGAATTGGTGGAGACCAGAATACTTGTGACGATCCTGCACGCATACAAAATGGAGGTCTTATTCAAGGAGGTTATTACTACCTGTACGACCCTCAGGGTGACTTTGGTGTTTTCGCCTTCTACGAGTGGTTCCCGAACCCGCCCATCTTCTTAGACGATACGGAGGGCATTGATACGGCGATTGGTGACCATGTGCGCATGACCATCACCCAAAAGGGGAACGTGACTGGTACCTTCACGTGGGAGAATTTTACCTCAAATAAAAAGTAAGTTGGTGCAGAGAATCCGTTGACAAATTGCCTCTAATCATAGTAGGTTTACAACAGATTTAAAGGCCCCTGTCAATGGGACCTTGTGCACAAATCATGCAGACTGGATTATTGAGAGCTTTATGACGCGTGATAACCACAACACTCTGTTTCCAGACTTCGGTAAATTGTCATTTACTAACATTAAGGCTGTATCGGAAGCGAATCAGGAGATATCACTACAGGAGCATGGTATTGTTCTTGAGGCTAATCCTCTTTACCCGAGTGGGAAGAAGAACTTAACTGATTGCAAGATGGCATCTGATGTTACAACATGCAAATGGTGTGGATATAAGGGAATTTTTAGTAAGTAGAAAAGTCAGTAGCAATGCATAGCGGTATTAGAAGAAACTAGAAATGCACAGAGTAGCTAAGTAACCTGATGGGAATTGCATTTAAGATTTATAAGCTGAATTTTATCCTTAGTGCAGTATATTACAGGCCTATAATTGTTACGACCCAACACACTCTGGCACACGTGAAGAGTGGGCCCCCACTTTTTCCTCCAATCAGGAACCACTTACCCTATACAAGTCAAACGCACGCCATTTAACTTGCATCACCAACTATTATAAATATAGTTAAACTGATACTATTTAACTTACGTAGTAAAACAAATGTTAATAAACTAACTCTATTTAACTTATATATCCTATAAGTATATATAT
>JAAOAQ010000110.1:0-66362 GCA_013396025.1 Fusarium phyllophilum | reverse complement strand
GGGAGGAGATTGCTGGGAGGGAATGGGGGGACTTTTGAGGGTGGGATTGTGTTGAAGGGGTATGAGGGAGTGGTGTATGCTGGGTGGTGATCCTGCCTTTCTATCTAGCTCTAACCCCCAAAGAATGGCGTACCTACATGGACGGTAACGATAGCAGTATATCGGTACAAAGGAATCTGATCCCTCCGCTCTAGTCTCTTTGCCTCGACCGTCTGACAGAGGCAGCATCCTGGCTAGGTACTGCATTCGGCCGAACACCGGACCAAAAGCAAGAAGCAATGAACTCTTGCATTCATTTCTATACAGCAGCTATATGAATTCACAGCCAGGCCTATTGCTTTCAGGAATTTCTGGGCCATGTAGCAAGCAGCTAGAATAGAGTTCTGAAAGCATCTGTTGCCGGATGAGAGTGGGATTCTGTAATTGACTATGCTGCCCTGTCCTCGATCTGACATTGGTCTTCCGTTTTTCATCCGTAGACATCTATCAGAGTATCCACCAATGTTACATCACCAGCGGGTCAACAACCACAAGGTGTAAGGCGTAAGCTGTGCTTCTATTCAACTTGCAGATTTATAATACCGAATTACTCAATTGGGCTCTCGTACGATGAACTGATTACAAAGCATTGTGTTCCAATTAATTCTTCTAAGTGGAATTATGTAGTATTATAAGCCAGCACAAAATATTTAAGCAATCGCGGTGGAATGCAAATGGAAACAAGCCATTCTGTACAGAGAGCATAGAAACCATCATCACTATCTAGTCTCAATGAGACCGTTCCTAAGCATTCCTTTCCTCACCTCTTCATTATTCCTAGTCACCGCATCCTCTATGTCTCGAGACGGAAAAGACAGCAGCTTCAATCTAAGGCCCTTCACCGTTGACCTGTCCGATGGAGTCCCTCATATGATTGACTTGGCTCAGAAAACCGAGCTGCCTACTAATGGCGACTATTTTGACCCAAATGCCGGTATTAGGTTAGAGACATTGCAATCCTTGAGAAAGGAATTGATTGAGAATTTCGACTGGGACACTGAGCAGCAAAAGCTCAACAAGTATGTTCTTGATTATCGAATAGGCATTGAATTTTTGACGCTGACACAGATACCACTAGGCTCCACCATTTCACCGCTGAAATCGAAAACCAAACCATCCACTTCATCCATCAACAATCCTATAACCCCAAAGCCATCCCCCTGGTTCTTAATCACGGATGGCCTGGGTCGTTTCTAGAATTCATCCCGCTACTTGAAAAGCTCAAGGGTGACTTCCATATCATCATCCCCTCCCTCCCAGGCTTCGCATTCTCATCAGCACCGCCGCCGACCTGGACAGTCGACGACACAGCTAGGCTCTTCAACACGCTCATGACCAAAGTCTTGGGATATCCCAAGTACGCGGCACACGGCACAGATTGGGGATCGTGTGTTGCATACAGTCTTTATGCCAATTTCAATACTTCTGTGCGATTAGCTCATCTCTCATTCCTCCCTTTCGTCCCCTTGTACAGAGCCCAGATTGAGGCGGAGGGTATCAAATTGTCACCTCTTGAGGAATTTGAAGCTCAACTCGCTGAGGAGTGGGCTACAACTGGAAATGCTTATTACATGGAGCAAGGAACAAAGGTAAGTCTAAATGCCAGTCTCAGTGTATCATTCTAAAGACCGATTCTTAGCCAAACACCATCGGCCTCGCCCTCTACGATAATCCAGTCGGGCAGTTATCCTGGCTTGCGGAGAAGCTCATTGCTTGTAAGTCTAAGCCTTATAACATCTGGTAATCGTGCTGATATTTGGCAGGGTCTGATCCAAGAGCCGGAACCCCACCGTCTGTTCTGGACCATAACGAAATGTTAAAGACGGTTGTATTGTACTATCTGACCAAGAGCTTTGCCTCATCTGTATACATCTACTATTCCAACCCCGCGGGGTTTATGACAAACTATACCAAGGCCGAGACTGATGCGCCATTGCTCTTCAGCGCGTTCAAGTATAATCCCGGGTTTTGGCCACCAGAGCTAGTTGGCCGGGTGGGGAATCTTGTTTCCTATAAAAGTCAGTAGACGTTTTGTTCAGCGATTTGAGTTGTCTGGCTAATGATACTGCTTAGATCATGAGTTTGGTGGACACTTCTCGGGCCTTGATAACCCTGTTGCGTTGGCTGAAGATTTGAAGGATATCAAGAAATATTGGGGAAAATGATGAAATGTTCCTAAATAATTTAGAGTCAGTTATCAGGATATCTAGATTTCGAGCCAAAAGCAAGATAGTAGGTAATAGGGAGGGGTGAGTATATTGCCTATATGTAGTTAATAGTGTTTTTTACCTTTATGCCTTGAGGCTCGAGCTTCTTTCAAACTCTCAACCTTGGTATAGTTTATAAATAATACGCCTATAGTATAATTATTACATAGATCAGCTATAGGACAGAGATGACTAAGAATCAAACCAAGTTTCGTTGTTGTTGCCCACTACGAGCCAACCTTTTAACCAGCTCAAGGAGAAAGCCATTTAGCAGGATCCGAGATTGATCCACACATTCTGTACCTAGTCTAACTACACACAGCACTGCATTATTCCATTAATAACACCTCAGACGCTAGACTAATGGCTCTTCGTGTCAGGAAAAGAAGTATCGTAATAAGTCCAGTTAACAAGAATTCTAGCCTTTTGTATACTTGAAAGTCACGGAGAAGTAATCAACAATGGAAGAAGTGTAATTTCAGTAAGTAACTGGGGTAAGTTAATACATAGCAGTTGCGTCGGCTGGAAATATAACAACACTGCTTAGATATAGGAACCATCTGTTGTAAAGGAACAGTAATGACACAAGGACTGTATAAAATAACACCAATCTAGACACTCCATAAACGCGACATATTTCCGCCTTTACTTAAGATAGCCCAGGGCAGACTCAAGACAGACTTAGACAATTTCATCCTACACTCCACTGAGGGTAGGCAGTTCTGAGTCTAGCAAGGATAGGCGAATACTGGTACTAAATGCATACAAACCGCGAAGTAATAATATATCAGGATGGTGTAAGTCTCGTCTTAGATGGATAATACCTGTTTTGTATCCCCAAGACTAAATTCTCCATGAATCCAGTGACTTCAGGGCTGAGATTGGTCGGAGGGTCCTGCTTTTTAACAAGGAGCCAACTTCGCCAGATATTGTGGATGATTAGAGCGTTGCTTGGTATCAACTCAATGATACCCTCCCACCCACATGACTCCAACTGACATTTGTAAGAGCCAGTGGCCTGCAAGACCGGAGATGAAACGACTCCTTCTGAACCTCGACATACATGGCATCGGAAGCATTCGGGATGCCATTTATGACCTGCTTCAGAAGATTCAGCGAAGGCGTCGTGGAGCAGGATCTCGTTACACTCGTCGCATCTCAGAAACACTCCACGACCGGTTGGCTTCCTATCGTAGTCAGGATTAGACACCAGTGGAATATCGAAATCAAGTCTCTTCAGAAAGTTATCGAGCTCAGTGTGCATTGCATCCCAAGAGACACGATCCATCTCTAGAAGTGTGTTCAATGCCACTCTGAGGACAGATCTGAGAGCTACAACAATCTTCTCAGTAACCACATAAGACGGATCATTTGATCCTAGAGCAATATCTGTGAGAACTCCATGAAAAGTCCGAGAGAATGTTCTGACTTCAGCGTCAGTAGCTAGCATCGTTGATGTCAGAAAACTGCCCTCCCGATTAAGCATACTTAAGGAACTCGACTTACCATCATTGGAAAGCTGGGCTGCTGCTTGAAAAAGGCGGGAGGCGGCAAATAGCATTATCCTCCAGTATCTGAAGGACTCGTGCCCAGCAACGCCTGCTGTGCGAAACATCAAAGCCAGGTAAAGGTTTTCAGTAAAGGTCGAAAGAATGTATGATCCAAGTTGATAAATGCGCTGAAGACAAGTAATATGCTGTTTCCGAATTTCGGGGATGAGGTCATGCATCGAACCACTCTGGATAGCTGTGAGATACTGGCGGCCTTTGTGCGATACTGGAATTTGAACACCCCAGTACTGAGTCATGATCAAGCATTCGGAATGCCAATTCCTTTTCACTCCTGCCCTGTCGAACGCCTCGAGATAGTAGGTATCAAGCAGAAGGGGAAATTTACAGCCACCACAGTAATGTGCAAGGTTCCGGCAATAGTGTAACTCGCAGTATACCCTTTTCTCGAAAGAGTGGTAGCTCTCGATACTCAGGAGGGTATCGCATTCCTCACAGGTCAAATGCTCAGGGTGATGGCTTTGCTCTAAGGCGAATTCCCGGAAGGTGGTAATGTAGGACCCTGTTAGTGCCTCGTTGCACTTGAAACACTTCGAGTCTAGTCTGCGAGTGTAGTCCTTCTCACAAAGAGGTTTATCCTGGTTTCCTTCTTCATTTGAGGGGAAAAAGTGACCAGCAACTGGCTCACCACAATCCTGTATAGGCCTCAATTAGTTCTAGCTTGTCCGAGATTTGGATTCTGATACTCACATAACACACAAAGCAATTTGGATGCCATGCATAGCCCAAGGCCGTCACACACCTTCCAGTAATGTCGACCGAGCACTTGTTGCACACAAGCTGAGACACAGCCTGACTTAGGAAAAGAACTTGGAGGTCAGAGCCGTTAATACTAACAGCTTGATGCCTCTCCTCCTTGGTGGCTTCTTGTGGTGACCTTGTTTGACTTTCAGGAGACAAGCCTTCCTCTCCGGTAGGCGCTTCAGTAGTATCGCATAATGATATTTGTGAGATGCCTCGTGGTGTGTCTCTCGAGGCAGTCATCAATTGGAAGTTCACGATATTAGGCGTAGCAGAACCAGAATCATCGTGTTGGTCTTTAGCCTGTTTCTTTGACTCCAGCCTTTCGGTATGAGCTTTGGCAAACGCTCGCCTATACGCATTGCTATTAATGACCAAGTCATCAAACTGGAAGTCAAGTTCCGAAGGCGCGAGATTCGAAGTCGCTTCGAAAAGGCTGAGTCTAGAAGTGCCTTTATCGAAAATAGATTGGGATTCTATCTTGATGCTAGGAATCCGGGATTGGAGAGATTGTGCTTCTGCTGCTGTGGCTTCGATGTGGCGGGTATGTTGGCGAATGTCTTTCTGAATATTAGAAAGAGTATCCCTAATTATCCATTAGTATATGAAGTAAAAACGGATAATATACTAACATCTCAAGAATATTTAAGAGGAATGTAATTGATGTCTGTTGTCCTCTGAGCGCTTCTAAGAGTTCTTTAAGCCGGTCCTGGTTCCATATAAACTTAAGCTTAGCTAAGACTCCAGGGAGCTTAGCTAGAACGCCAGGGTTCCTTAGCTTCAGATTCCTTGTCTCAGCTTCTAAACAGCTAAAGACCGTCATACAACCTGTTAACGCAACCTCAAAAACATTTAGAATGTCTGTGCGAGATGCCCAAGCCTGTGCAAGATCGTCGCGATGTAGAATTTTAGACTGTAGCTCAGATAGGCCCATGCTGATGACAGTCGATTCGGAGCATATCATAGCGATGGTGGTTGGCACATCTTCATATTCTCCGGCAAGGTCATGAAGCTTTTTGCAAGTCGAGAGACACGTTGCCGTCAGACCTACCTACTATCAGATCAGTATCGTGGGCATCGTAAACGGGAAAAAACACACTTACCACAGAGGTAGCGATTGAGAGCGGGTCCATTTAACCGCCGTTGGAAGGTTCAATTGAAGTCGCTAAATTGAGGAAAAGACGAGGAAGGGCGTAAGGGAAGAATAGAATGAGGGTTAAGTGGCGTTATTTTATCTGTTGGTCGCAGACAGGGCTCTCTCAGGTACCCCTGCATAGCTGAGAGCCTTGTTTCCCCTTCTATGAGCACAGCCACCAAAAGCAAATTCAGGTTGAAAGGCGGTTGCCTAGTAAGGCGGATTTAATCGTATGATCTCATCGTCAGCACCAAGGGGACAGCCAGACCAGAAGCCCAACCTATCGCTTTCTTTTTCATGTGCCACAAATCAACAACGCGATTTAAGCTTGACAGAGACATATAGTTGTCGAAATCAGAAGTTCTTTCCGAAAAATCGTATGATACACTAACAATTGAATTTTATCTGACACTTCCCCAGCCTACATACCACAACACTGCGAAAGCAACTACAAACACTGCATCTTTCCGTCAATTACTCCTCACACGTTGGACACGTGGCCCTTCTTCGATACATAAGGTAGTGTATCAGCTGGCAGACCCATCGCAATAAGTCCAATCGCCAAAAAACAAGCACAAGCCACCCAAATCGGCGCCGAGGTCGTAACGTCCGCAAAAGTCGCAATGAACGGCGCACTAAGCGACGCCATCCTCCCCACCGCCATAAGCAACCCCATACCCATCCCACGATTCTTAACCTGAAGAACCTGCGGGGTGTACGAGTAAACAATAGCATACAGAGCATTGAGCGAAAAATTGATCATGCATGAGAATGCGAGGTTTTCTGCTGCTGTTCTGGCGGAAGTGAATGCTCCGCAGAATGCAGAGCAGATTATGCCGGTAAGGAGCATTGAGAGCTTGGACTTGAAGTAGCGGGATGATACGAGGATGGTGCTGAGGAGGGGGCCGAAGATTCCGACGATTGAGGAGACGGTCCAGTCGCGGTATGTTATGTAGTTGCTTGTTTCGCCAAAGTTGGCGCCGTGAGCTGCGAGATAGTAGGGCAGGAAGATGGTATAGAGTGGGTATCTGCGTCTTGCTAGTTGGAGCTTACAGTCTGGGTAGAAGAAGACTTACGCAATGCCGATTAGAGCCCAGATCATGATGAGACCTACCATCAACCGTATCTGCTTAGCTCCAGAAAATAGCCTGGAAGCCCGATCGATATTCGCACGCCAGGATCGGACCTCACCGTCGGCCTTCTCTTGCTCGGGCTGAAGGAAGTTATCACCAGTGACATGATAATCAGACTTATTCATCCTGCTAATATGGTTGATAACCTCCGCAGCCTCATTCATCTTTCCACAAAAGACGAGCCATCTTGGGGACTCAAGAGATCGCAGAACGACAGCTCGGATAAGCGACATGACGAGACAGAGCCCACCAAGAGTGATGTAAAGATATCGCCAGCCCATGTTATCGCCGCGGCTGCAGGTCTCGGGGGTCGAGCCGCTGGGACATCCGAAGTTGACGAGAAGAGGCCAGGCTATGAAGGGTTAGTGAATGTCATAGTGGTGCGTCTGGGGCATTACCAATAAGGCCTGTGACTGCATTTCCAAAGCCCCAGATTCCAGCGAGACTTGATAAGATGAACGACCATTCTTGAGGAATGGCTTCGGCCAGGAGTGTCAAGTCGATAGCCACTGTATGGAGTTTCAAGATCAGCAATTACCTTAGGCCATACTTAAAAGGATCGTAGACTCACGGTTGCCGCCAGCAAACAAGCCGATCAAAGCGATAAAGACATTCAAGGCAGCCCAATTCGGAGAACAAGCAGCAATGGCAGTCATGATAGAGCATCCAAAGATAGATGCCTGCCAGACTAACCTACGACCAAAGTTATCGGCGAGTGTACCAAGAAACAAAGCGCCGACGAGTAAGCCAGCATATGAAGATGCAGACAGGAGAGTTGCATATCGAGGGCCGAACTCCATGGCAGCCTGAGGCGTGACAAGGCTGATTGAGACAAGGACCATCTGGTGACAAGTTAGTGCAAGCGCTTGGTGATGGAGGTAGTGGTGTTGACCTGATCGACTAGGAAGCCGAAACCACAGGAGAAAGTTAGCTGCC
Organism: Fusarium phyllophilum; assembly: GCA_013396025.1. Taxonomy (NCBI): domain Eukaryota; kingdom Fungi; phylum Ascomycota; class Sordariomycetes; order Hypocreales; family Nectriaceae; genus Fusarium; species Fusarium phyllophilum. Next base: position 58,603 of record JAAOAQ010000110.1, on the reverse strand, counting down.
ACTGGAACTTGCCGAAGCCAATGGCTTGGATAGCTTGAGTGATTACTTCATCGTTATGAAGAGTTGCAGTGTCTATGCCTTCGATTGTTGCGACTGTTCCGTTTGCATGGCTTGGAACATGGTCGAGAGAGGTCTCGAACATCTTGCCATCCTGCTTCTCACCAACGGACGCAGTATCAGTATTGTCCTGATGAGTTGACATGATGAATTCGTGAAAGGCTCAACGTAGAGGAATAAGTAGCAATCTCGAATAGGAAAGTTTGGATTGAGATCTGGAAGCTGGTGGGGGTTACGACGCAGAGACGTGATTTATCTACAAACTCCTTCCTAATCACATCTCTTCCATTCGCACAAGCCTCACCTCCCCCTATCAACACACTAACAAGATATCAATCCAGCCTTTCCGATTCCATCGTAGGTTACAAGCCTCCGGAGAACGGACCGCCTCATCCTCCCTATCTAAGATAAGCTATCAAGCCCATAAGTGTGCAGCTGATCCCTATCAACCCCGCAAACACGGAGGCGGCCCGTGTTCCTGGCCACCTCCTATCAACAGCAAACGCGGGGTAAAGCAACTAGGCTTATATGGTGAGGAAAGTACTCGGTGTTGGAGGCATACTCTGTAGATCGGCTAACTTTATCATTATGAGTTCAAGTGTTGAGTGTTACCTTGTTCCTCGGACGGAGGATGCGCCTAACAGCCGACTTCCGATCCTTGTTTATCGCGATGTGCTACCTCAGCCGAGAATCGAAGAGACGGTAACAAGATTCCTGACTTCGCACCGTTGGGAAAAGAGGGTATGTGATTATTTTTGCTTCTAGTGTCGCGTGTTAAGTTCTGGTTAGGGAACGTGGGGACATATTGCCATCCGCCATTTCCATCCCAACAGCCATGAGTGCTACGGTCAGTCCCCAATCATGCCTCTACAACCAGTATTCTCATCATAACTTGTAGGTATATTTCAGGGCTCTTCAACACTATTATTAGGCAAGATTCAGAAGGGTAAGGGCATAGAGGTCCCCGTCAAGGCAGGCGATGTTGTCGTCCTACCAGCTGGAACAGCCCATTCATCCCTTGAAAGCTCGTCGGATTACAGGTACATCGGTGTATATCCAAAGGTATGCTTTCTTCTCTGCTATGTGTTGGACAGGATACTGATGATCCATAGGGTTGTCCCAGGTGGCGGAATGAGATGGGAAAGAAGTCGTCAAGTGTGTTTCTAGATACTATCGATGAGGTAGAAATGCCGGAAAATGATCCCGTGTATGGGCCTGATGGACCATTACCTATGCTCTGGAGGCAAACTCCTCGCGCGAAGCTCTAGGTAGCAAGATGATACAGCCTCTGTTGACAGTAGTCGTACCTAATGGACAGGCCTTTATAGTCTTTACCGCCACTGGCCACGATAGGTTGGTCGGTGTTATCTCTTATATTTAATGTTACCAAGCCTTGATGCGGTCTTTCATATTCAACGGAGAAGAGCGTATAGAGGGCTTTAATTCTGACTCTCTTTGTAGAAGAAGGGATCACCACTTGAGAAACCACCAAACACGATGTGCTATCTGGACTTCGGAAAACAGTCACTGCGCTACACATTGGCACAGAAATTCAATCCGCTTATACCATGAACTCTCCTTTAAAATAAAGTATATCAATTTACTAAACTAGTACGGTGATGCAAGCTACCGCAGCATGTTTATCGACCTCTGAAGCCGAAGTAGCATGCAAGACCTTCCTACATCCCATTTCACCGTCATCCCGGGCACTCCCCCGCCCACTATCAAAACATGTCTCAGGCAAAGGACTGCTCTCCCATAGATAGAAGCTCAAGTCAGAGTCCTTCTTTGGCAAAGTTGTCATCGCTTCGACCATGTCCTGCTTTGTGGCACCCAACGGATCAAGACCAGGCTCCTCAATCCATGACAGTCCATGGCCCCAGTAGCTATACCTCTCTGATCCATGGGTCCATTTATAATCTTCCCAGCGATCTTCGGCGAGTACCTGAATGTAATGAAGGGAGCTACCTGGCCAGAGTCCAGTTACCTTTCCGTTTGTGCCCTGTTTATCTGCAAGATGGCCAATCAGCTGATAAGACGGGGAAGGCTCGAATTTACTTACACCAACTGCGACAAGTTCCAGTCCACACCATGTCTTGCATGACTTTTTGCGTGTGAGTATTGAAGTCATCTTGGGCGTCGACTCGAACTTCGAAGGACTTGGCACGCTGTCGTATCATCTTGTGAAGGAGACGAATGAAGTAGTCGGCGGTTGCCTCCACAGAACCTACAGAGGTCAGTACATTGTTGTCAATTGCAATAAGTTAGCTACTCACCCATCAAGCTTCCATTCGATATCGGAGTGTTCGGCCCCAAGAATATGAGGTAATTGGGAAAGCCCGCAACGCCAAGCCCGAGATAGGATTCAGGATGTTCTTGCCATGCATCTTGTAGGTTGACACCATTGCGACCGATTATAGGAAAACGAGGTCTGAAGGTCGTGTCGAATCCTGTAGCGGCTACCAAGACATCTGCTGGATATTCCTTGCCACCAGCCACGATGCCACCACGAATAACTCTTTCGATCGAATCGAATACTGGCTCAACATTCGGCTTCTGCAGAGCAATAAGAAAGCCCTCCCCAGGGTTGATTCGGCGACAACCAGCCTCGAATGGAGGTATCAGCTTCTGCTGGAGGTCTTGGTCAGGGATGAGCTGTTTCATGCGCGACTCGAACAACGCGCGTGTTCTCTTCTGCTCAGAACTCGACTTCAGAAAGAGTCGGAACATTCCGTTGAACTGGTCTTCCAATCCCTTTCTAGTATCGAGATACGTGTTCTTGTTTTCTTCGAAAAGCGCCTTCTCCTCTTTAGTGTAAGTGTAGTTTGTCGCATTGGGGTCGGGCAGAGCAACTGGCGGTGCAATCCAGGAAGGTGTGCGGATGAAGACTCTCATGTCCTTGACCAGAGGCTGTATCGAGGGAACCAACTGGATCGAACTAGCTCCTGCGCCAATGACGCCGACGTGTTTACCTCTGAGGTCGATCGAATGATCCCAGGATGCTGTATGCAATAACGGACCAGTAAAGTCGGACAGTCCCTCAATGTTGGGAATTTGTGGGTGATTGAGAATGCCGCCGGCGTTGACCAGAATTTCTGAAGTGACCAGAGACCCATCCTCTAACTCTACTGTCCAGGCGCTGTCATTCTCAGACCAGCGTGCTGAGACGACCTTGGTATTGAAGGATATATATCTCTCGAGATCGAAGTGCTTCGCAACACCTTTCAGGTAACCCTGGATCTCATCAGAGGAGGCGTAGCTAGTCCAATTAGTACTGAGAAACAATTCGACAGTCGACGACTAACAATTTTGACCATGACGGGTTAGGAGCAAATGAATATTGGTAGCAATGGCTAGGAACGTCACAGGCGCACCCGGGATACTTGTTCTCAAACCAAGTTCCTCCAAGATCTGGCGACTTCTCGAAGATCTGAAAGGCAACGTAGTCATTGAGATGTTGCTTGAGCTTGTATGCTAGGTATTGTCAGCGTAGTCCTTTAGTGAACGAATTGGCTAAGAACTTACCCATCAAAATACCAGACACACTGGTTAGAAGCATCAGCCAAAGCCATTCCTCTGATGGTACAAGTTCTACTTACCCGGCTCCGATGATGGTGCATCGGATCTGCGTTGGCTTTTGCGATTGTTCGGAGGACATGATTACTGAGTAAGGTCAAATATGGTGGATAACTAAAAATTGTCGCGCAGAACTAGTATTATGAGTCTTCAAGATAAACTACGCCTGCAACATAAGCTCAAATTAAACTGACTGTAGCAACCCATCTTCATAGGTCACTGCTTATCATGGCACGGTCTCACAAGGGCGTACACAAAGCCGGAAGCGGTCCGGATCTTGTGGGTACGGAGAATGACAACAAGCAACGCTAGATAGAATCGGTTTAGCGTCGAGATAAGACCGTATCACAAGGTGGAATGCTGTGGGTACGGAAGCGGGCCGTGATCTTAACATGATGTGAGAAATCACGATTGGCGCTCGTCTTATTGGCTCCGAGCGAAAGCACCAAGAACAGCGATTGATGGTTGAAGAGTGCGGAGTCGAGAATGCGCATCCGGTCATACTAGAGAGAATGTCGTATCCTGCACGATAGTTAGAAGGCTATAAGGGCCAGACTAGAGGCTTGCATCCATAGACGCATCTCATCATACACAACAGCATAGTCTAGTTACCATCCAAGCTCAACCTCCTTTCCGTCAACCTATCACCAGATTCTCTTAATTATAGGATCAGTTATTGTCTCGAGCCACAATGAGTCGCTGGTTCAGTTTCAGTACAGCGAAAGAGGCTGAGCCCCAAACTACGAGGGCATTGCCGGCATCATGGTACCGCTCTTCAGCCATGTATGAACTGGAACGACGTGCTATCTTTTCCAAGAAATGGGTAGTCGTATCACACAAGGCGAGATTCCCCGAAGTGGGTGATTATCTACGTATCACCCAGGCTGGCTTTACCTTTTTCTTGATCAAAGACCGACAAGGCGAGATCAGGGCCCATCATAATGTCTGTCGGCATCGGGCGTTTCCTCTGGTAGAGCAAGATGCAGGAAGAGCCAACATTCTGTCTTGCAAGTATCATGGTAAGTAAATCATCCGATCCGTGTTAACGAAAAATCTAAAAATTATGAGGCTGGTCCTATGGACTCGATGGCAAATTGGCCAAGGCTCCGAAATACCAAGAGGTACCAACCTTCGACAAGTCAACTAACAACCTCTACCCAATCCATGTCCATGTCGATAAACTCGGTTTCATCTGGATCAACATGGACGCCAGTCCTACTCCTAATGTCGCTTGGGACGTCGACTTTGCCGGTGTCGATACTCAACCACGCCTTCAGCCATTCGACATGGAAGCTTATCACTTTGATCATCAGTGGGAGATGATCGGGGACTATAACTGGAAGACGTTAGCAGACAACTACAATGAGGTAAGTATCAGCGATGTAATTTCATACTATAGGCTTCTAATGCAACCATCTAGTGTTATCACTGCCCTACTGGACACCCCGCGCTTAATGCCCTCACTGATCTGTCGAAATACTGGGTTGAGACTGCAGGCGGCCATATACAACACTTCAATGTTGATAAGCCGGATAAAGATGGCATGGGTATTTACAGTACTTTCTACTATCCAAATGCCTCCATCACAATCTCGTAAGCAAATCTATACCCCAAGTTACGATCTGGCCCTGACATTCAGACCAACCTTCTTCTACATCATGCGCTGTATCCCCATCTCCGCGTCACAAACCAAGATGGAGTATGAAGTCTACAGAGCCAACAGTGCTTCTGACCAAGAGTTCAACGAGATCAGCGACTGCTTTAAACAGATCCTAAAAGAAGACAAGGATCTCTGCAATGCAGCGCAGAAGAACTTGAACGCTGGTATTTTTATCAATGGTGAACTTCATCCTCGAGTCGAAAAGGTATGTGCCATTCTTGGAGTCGCTAATATTCTGTGCTGATAACTTCTTCTGTCAGGGCCCTCTGTTCTTCCAAGAAACTACGCGAACACTGGTCATGGATCATCATAAGCAGGAAGAGTCTGAGGGACATGAGATCTGGCCGGCTACACCGAAGAGTGGCCAGTCGGGGAATGGACAAGGCGACATTGACTTCTGCAATAAGCTGGAAGCATGTGCTGGTTCTGAAAATCTCAAGTGGTGATAGTTTGTACATAGTGACCAATACAATTGTAAAGAGAATTTGATAGCCAGGTTCACTACTTTACAGCATTGTGTTTCCCCAATCAAGGCTCAACCACTCATCAATCGCCCTTCCAAAGTCGTGTACTTCGGGAAAGATGTTGTCTGGTTCCATAGCCGATCCAAACCCCTCCTGAATATTCTGTTGAAGAGATCCCAGCAAGCCCGAAGCATCAGATGGGACACGGCCTCTTATTGGGTGGCTCACCTCACCCTCACCCGGAGCATAGAGAGGCGTGTCCTTAGGAACGGTTTTGTGCCCAATAATTCCAGCTGACCCAACCAAATCATATCCATCGCCGTCTTCGTTGATGCCTCTTCCCGTGTCCTGGTGGGTTGATGCTAGACCGCTGTAAATAGACTCATCGGCGCATGCATCTGGTCTACCAGCTTGCTCATAGGAAAGAATATCCCAGAGAAGTCTCGTATCGATGGCGAACTTTTGATGTGCTGATCTTCCCAGTCGAGGCTCTTCACTGGCCAGAGGTACAACTTGTATACTCTGCTGCAGCTTTCGTAGATTCTCATGCTTCAATAATGGTTAGTGCTCCACCTTTTCCCCGTAACCCTTGATCGTACTTACCATGACTGCGACACCATGCCATGTCAGACCCATACACCTCAAGAACTCAAGGCATTTCTCAAATCCAACCCGAGCTTTCTCTCGTAGGGTCAGATCTTCAACGAAACTATGCTGTAGGTGGATAGTGGCAACCACCGCAACAATATGGGCCAAGGTCGGGTCAGATACTCGATAGTCCATCTTCTCTAATATGTCAAGGTGGTACATGACCCATCCAATGTGTCGGGTAATCGCGTCGAAAGAGCTGTTGACAAATGACTGGGGCATAGTGTGTCGAAAGTGTCGTAGTCGCATTGACAAGAGAAATGGGTGATTTAGAATAACAGGAATAGAAGCATAGACGAATTGAGTGAACAGGTAAGGGCCCCAGTAACCCCTGTTTTGTTGCAAGGTTTCGGGTGTTTGCTTGTCAATTTGGTTAGCAGAGAAGCGGTACTTGAGTGGCATGCTACAGTCGATCTCGAGGTGTCGATATGTAACCTGGGAGTAATCGGAACGAGGGTTCCATGGGGGCAGGGTATCCGAGAAAACGCGGCGCGAGGCGTAGACTCTGACAGCTCGCCATATTTGAGCAAGAGGAATCGTGTATTTCATGATGCCCCGATCCATGTCGCATGATGGTGACCGTTCCGGGGGAAGCAACCATGCCGAGCACGGTGATGTTCCGAGGGATGAGTCTTCACCATGCGACATGGCAGTGGGCCATACGCTTGATGACACGCTGCCCTGCAAATGATGAAGCACGAAGATACTTCGAATGCAGTTGTTGAATTCGACAGCGTCACCGAGAAAACTGCTCTTTGGAATACCGCTCAGTAGCTGAATCGCCGTACTGAGATAAAGCCCGGCTTGGACAGTACTTCCTTCTAGATCTCAAGTCAACCTTGATTAGAGCATTACAAGCTTCTGACGACATACCTGCATGTTCAAAAAGGCTCAGAAGACATAGCGTTTGTAATACGGAACAGTCGACTCGGCCACCGAAGACTTTGTTCATCACGATTTCCCTCGAGGCTTGCGCCATGGCATGAAGACGTTGGCGGTATTGTTCACTCAATAGCCGGGGAGGAAATCGGAAACATACTGCTTGCAGTGCCAAGATCAGCTCTGTCTCTCTATTTGGTAGTGACTCTGCAAACGTTTCGGCATTGAAGAGGACCAAAGGTTGTCGATGGAGCCAGGTCAGATAAAGAGAGGCCAGTTCGTCACTTCTGGGCTCAACGAGTGATGATGGGCTGCTCCGTCAGTTACGTTCCACAGGCAAGGGAAGGACTGCTTACCCTGACCCTTGTCCTGGGTCTACAATCTCACTGGTATCTGCCATCTCATCGTGACCAGCCATGGAACTTGGTGTATGTCCTCCTTCTTGCTGCGACGCTGAGCGACGGCGTGAATCATTGACCACGGGACTAAAATGCAATTGTTAGAATCTCATGACTGCCATTATGCGGGGCTTATCACTTACTCAAGGCGATCGATAAACAAGTCCAATTTCTCTTCCAGTGTCTCCATCCGAAGCTCCTTAAAGCAACACTGTTAGCCACTGGCAGATGTTGCCATCAACTAGTTACGCACCAATGATCTATCCGAGCGCACTCGTTGACCTTGACCATCAGAGCCTGATTCATAAACGCATATCTGACCAAGGCGTTCGCAGTATGAGCACACGGGCTTCTCTCCAGGGCACTTGGACTTTTTGCGACTGTTGCCATTGTTAGCATTGGAAATAACTAGATGGCATGGGAAACCGACCGACATGGCTCGCAAGCTTGTCGTGCGCGCTTGGTTGGTCGAGAGTCTTCCATTACAATATCAGCTGATGCAATTGAACTTGAAGGTTGGGGGGACGCGGGGAATGTGTTATATGCGTGCTAGTCTGCTAACGGAGAACTAGGCGACTCGGTTATCGCTGGGACAGCTTATCTGACAGTGACGGACAACTCCGAGCCAATCAAAACAGACCTGGAGATCACCGTTACCATTGGCATATCACTGTGCATTGCGCAGAACACGAGTATAACCACTGTCAACATATGCCATGAGTATGGCACACCGAACATCGCCGATACTGTGTATTATGCTTCCCTACGTTCTTGAGAGCCGGTGCTTGTTCCGCGCTATCCCCTTCCGCTGATTCGCCAGTCTTTTCCGCGTTTGGTCTGAAATTCTGAATAGTTATATTTTCCCAGTGTTTCTGTAAACTCGGACATACAAGGCACAGAGTGCTCTTTTCTGGCACTGCCACTTTTAATAGAGTGCCGCTATGTTCTCAACTTCTTTAAAGATTTAAGCTTCCTCGTTAAAAGAACTTCTTCCAACGTGTCAACGAGGAAGATTACTCAACCCTTTACACTAACCATCACCGCCTTGATTGATCTCCTCGATATCCTACTCTTCAGCCCAATTCTTTCGCTTGCAAACCAGACCACACTTTCTTCGTTAATAGAGACAGGAGATAGTACCTTCTCGCTTTCTATTCTAGAGTCTACACTTCTCAACACGGGAGCCCTCAATCACCATGCCCCAGACAGAGACCACTATCATGGAAGATATCTATAACACTGATATACGTCTCCCAGCGGAGATATTGTTGATGATATGCTCCCATATGTCTAAACAAGATCAACTCCGCTCACGATTGGCCTCGCGAAAGCTCAACTACGCAGCAACAATTCACGTCTTTCAGTCCCTGAGACTTATGCCCGAGGGTAAATCTAGCAAACATTTCCAGGCGATCTCTCTTTCGGATACACTGAGACCTTTTGTCAAAGAGGTAACGATCGACACCGAGCGGATTCAGAACAAGCCAGGGGTTGAGGGCGGTCACGAGACTTGGGCTCTTTTCGGCGACTTCTACAACTCTCTTCCTCATATGCGCTTCTTCCAAAATCTGACTCGTCTTCATATTCGATTGAAGGAATTCTCAATGCCTTTTACTCGCTACAGTATGGAAACGGATATATGGAAACAGTTCCGGGTCCTAGATGCCATCTCATGTGTCGTTACGGGATTGTGGACTCAGGACTATGAGAACAACGACGACCAAGTACAGGAAGGAATCGAACAGGCCACGCACTGTGACCAGATTTCACCCTCAGGACAACCATTGAAGATCAAAGAGCTCACAGTCTCAAATCTTGTCACATTTAAAACCCGCTCACTGAACGAATCCGAGGCTTGGAACAAACTTCTTAGGCTCCCGACCTTGGTTGATCTGAAATGCTTGATTGGTGAGAAGTACGGGCTTCAGAGGTATGACTCTCTCCATTGTGCTCACAGAGAAAATTTCTTCCAATCATTACCCTCGCAATCTCTCTCACCCAAAGTGGTCGAGAAACTACAAGTCTTGTCATTATTCCACAGCGACTATTGGGGATGGTTCCCCAGAATGGATCTTACCGAGATTGGAGCGTTGCCCAACCTCAAGGTTTTGGCCCTCGGTCACTATGTATTCACTGACCAGAGACAGACTGATTGGATTGCGTCCCTCGGCACGAGCAGTAAGAGCGGTGGGTTAGAAGAGCTCTATCTTGACGGGTGTGCAATCTTGTATAGAGCCAATCAATTTGGGCCTCTGGCGTCTGACGGCTATCCAGTTAGAAGCACAGTCTCTGACGGCCTTGACCGGAGGGAACTGTCGCTGTCGCTGCGGCCGGTCATTGAGGATAGGCTGTATATTACAAGGTGGCACGGCGTGCTGTCAGGATGGAGAGTGACCATGACAGGACTCAAGAAGATGGTCATGGGAACGGGAGATCGCGATTGTCCTTTCCTCACCTCTGAGGCTGTCTTGCAACAAGAAGGGTCCGCACACATCGGTGACCTTGAGATGCAATGGCTCTTTCGCCATAATCGCCACAGGTACTTCGCGTGCCCTGAGCCAGAAGAGCTCGGCATACGCGCCGGTGAGAGTGACCAGACGCGCCGTGACAAAGCGAAGAATGCAACACCGGGGAAGTATCTGCATGGGACAGGATTGCTACAGAAGCGAAGGACGCGGATGCAATACGTTTCGTATGATGTTACGCTTGATATCCCATGGCGAATCATGGATCGGGGTATGGATGATGATGCTGTGGGTGTGGAGGCGCCTGAGGGAGAGACCATCAAGTTTGACGATGCAGCTTACGCATTGCTTATGGAGACTATCCGAGATAGATTAAGATCTTAGAATGTGGGATGGCCGATCTGGGGGTTAACCTTAAAGCCTATTCTGGAAATGGACAACCCCTTTCTATAGCACGATTAGCATGTGAGTCTAGAGCGTCTTGCAACACAAGCCGCAGAGGAGATAGATGAGTAGCTTTTAAGATTACTGGCAAGTTAGTGAACTTCTGCACTTATTATTGACAGCAGCCAAGATTTATATGAGAGCTGAACAGTGAATCATTTCATAGAAAATTGGAGAAGTCGAGATGTAATCCAAATGATAGTGAAGCTCGCTTAGAATCAACATGCCCCAAAAGGCTTGGTATGCCCTCACCTGAGTAACTAACTGCCGACGCTAACTACTCCGCAAACTCTAATACCCCGCCAACTCCCCCGTAAACCATCTTTTTCGGGTTCATCCCGCCGATGGTAATTAGATTACCAGGAGATCCCCCTCATTAATCCTTGATATCTACTTGCCGATGGTTCTACCGAGACCTGGATCTCATAGCTTATTGTAGATAAAGGAGTGAGCTAGCTTGAACAAGACATCCGAGGTTTTTGGGGTCGTTGGAGATGGAATCATTGAAGCTATGTTAATGTGGAAGGACTGTGAAATAAGTTTAGATAAATAGAGGGCGGTCGTATGTCGTATACAGGGACATCAGAATATTGAGAATCACACAACCGCACAAGACTGACCTTTGCAACACCGCAAGAATGCCTACTCAAGAGGTAAGCACCATCTTCCCCCCAAAGCACCTCCCCTAACTTCAACAGGCACGCGAAACCATCCAGGATGAACTTCACATCGAAGTCCTCCCCGAACGGAGATCATGACAGACGTTGGTAAAGAACACTACGTCCGAGCCAAAGAGTCCTATCAAGTCCTCGTTCCCCAGCCATCCCAAGATCCTCACGATCCCCTAAACTGGTCGCCGTTCTGGAAGTTCTCTGCCATATTTTGTGTTTCTACCATGACGTTCACTCAGGGTTTTGCGCCGGTTGCTCTTGCGCCTATGTTTCCGGATTTGATTCGTGCTTATGATAGTACACTTGAGGATGTTATTCAGTTTACGGGTGTTACTATCCTGTTTCTGGGATTTAGTAATTTCTTCTGGTGAGCATGGAATACTAAGGAGTAAATATCTGAAGTTCACAGTTATAGGGCACCCATCTCTACGTCCTTTGGTCGTCGACCTGTTTATATCGCTTCGCAGGTGATCTGCCTCGCATGCCACATCATTCGCGCCAAAGCATCTACCTACGGCATCTTCATGGGAGCCTGTGTGTAAGTTCACCAAGAACTCATCCCCAAAGCCTTGGCTAATATCTCTAGTCTCAACGGAATTGGAGCCGGACCTTCAGAGATCCTCCAACCCGCCGTCATCGCCGATATCTTCTTCCTCCACGATCGCGGAACATGGAACGCACTATACTAGGTTGTCTACATGGGCTCACTAATGATCGCGCCAATCATCGCTGGTCCCATGGCGGACCGCACCGGATGGCAGAACTTCTGGTGGCTCAATGTCGCCGTGACTGCATTGTCCATCGTCCTTGGCGTCTTCGGCTTTCCTGAGACGAAGTGGACGCGCATTGATTCGATTGAGGCTGAGCGTGGAGTTAATGAGATTGTTGATACGACCCAGGACAAGCCGTCTTATTCTCACGCTGATGCTGAGAAGACTGTTGGGACTCTTCAAGCCCAGGGTGAGCCCGCTGCAGACGCACATTTGGGTAAAGGAACTCCTTCAAAGTTGCAGTGGCGACTGTTTCAGCCTAACTCTGCACCTCTTCAGAATATCCTTCTCGATATTTGGACTCCATGGAGACTTTTTGTCTATCCTATTGTTCTCTTTGCGTCTTTTGTTGTCAGCCGGAGTTGCAGTAATTTCTTGATTCTCAACCTTACTCAGTCGCAAGTATTCGCTGCTCCACCATATAACATGAGCTCCCAGTCCATTGGTGAGCTTCCCAATTACCCAGGTGGAGGGCAAGTACTAACGTGTGCAGGCTTCCTCAATTTCTCCATCCTCGTCGGCGCTTTGATCGGACTCGTCACAGCTGGCCCATTCAGCGATTGGGTCTCTGCAAAGGCAACAACGCGAAACGGTGGTATTCGAGAACCGGAAATGCGTCTTCCAGCGATGATTCCCTACATCATCATCATGGTCTTCGGCAACGTTATCACCTCGATCGGATACGAAAGACATTGGCCATGGCCAGTCATTGCCGTCCTTGGCTATTCATCTGCTGGCATCCAGGTTGCTGCTCTCCACATCTGTTACTGACATCTTTAGATTCATCCCTGTTTTCATGACCAACATGGGCCTTACAGTTCTATGGTGTGGCTTGGGTGCGGTGTTCTACTTCTATGGCAAGACGTTCAGAAGGTGGACTAAGGACAGCAGTGTTCACGGGTTTTAGTGTTGTCCTGTGATCTGTATTCGTTGCTTGACCACGCAATAGAACGTCCTCGCTGAAAGACCACCTCTACTTCTCCATCACATAGCTATTATATACTGTCATGTTGACTTGCTTACTATGCTTCCCTTTGTTCTCAATTGGACATAGTTTTTTTCTTTTCTGAGCTAATGCGGCATCGACATAAACAAGCTCGCCGCATCAAAGTCTATCGACGACATATCGAGGTTCTGATCCAGCTCCCCATCCAGCAAATTCAGCGGTCCCCAGTAGTGATTCAAGTACACCATCCCATCAGGCCAAGACGTCCCTGGATTCGCAGCCACGGCAACTTGAGACGACTTCTGTGTCGCCTTTTCCCTCGCCCCTTGTAATAACTTTGCCGCTTGCAGAGCGACGACGCACTCATCCATGATCATGAGTATCTCGATCGCCATATCGACTAGACGAAGTAAAGGTTGCATTTCGCTCTCGATTGCGTCTTGGGTCATGTATACCAGTATTATGCTGGCGGCGAAAACAGTGTATGTTGTGTTGTAGAACCTTCAACTTGTCAGCGAAGTCGCCTTCTTCGAGGGTAGTGTGATACGTACCATGTTCGGAAGAAGTCGCTGTGTTGATAAGTCTGATAAATGGTTTCAATAGTTTGCTTTGCCGACTCAAGGCACTTTCGAATGCCGATCTCGGTGTCGCTCATAGTCGCCCTCTCCTGTGCCGTTGACCTCAACAGAAAGGATCCAAAGAGGAGGATTCTCAGGTTATGATATCCTATGAGTTTCATTAGCATTGCATTTCAGAACCGCATCATAGGATACGTACGCAAGTTTAGTACAAGTCTTTGTCGCTTTACCCACTGAACATCCCTGACCCCTCTCAAAGACGGTGCCTGGGTCGATGATCCCATCGGCCGTATAGCCTCAGGAAGCTTCTGTGTCCACGCCTCTAGGTCTCTTTCGATCTGGCCAGCCATCGCCACCATCATCGGTATCGTGGTTTCGGGCAGGTAAATACTCAGACAGATATTTCTTGTAATCTTGGAGAAATGCACCATGTGCTCGATGATGGCGCAACAAGGGTGCTCGGACATCTCAGAATCGATCCCGGTTTCGCTTTGACCGTTACTGATACGTGGAAATCGCCGGTTATGATAGAGGTCTGATCCTAAAGTATCTGGTCTGCCCATTGCAAAAGACATTTCACTTAGGCAGTGTCAGATCGACGACAACGGGATAACTGCAGGTCGGGAGATACTTACGTCTCTAAAGAGTAAAGACCCCTGTTGAAGGTGGTTAGCAATTGATCCATGTTTGGTCCGAGTGGAGGGATTTACATACCACCAGGTCCGTGTCTCTGCTCTCAGTACAGATGGCGGTTTCTTGCTATTGGGTCCAGGTTCACGGTTTATGCCCATTGCCAAAGCTGTTCTTATGGCAAGGCCAACATACATGTATGACACTAATAAAGGTTAGTACATCTCAGTCACAGGCGTGGCCATGGCTGACTGACAGTGTGGATGTAGTTCGTTCTGACAGACTTTGGCCTGTGACGGTTAGTTTCGTTCAGTTGAGGGTCATACCCGACCTACCAGGATAAAATAGCACTGGACCATATCAAGGTCAGTGACCATCCCCAGCCTATTGCAGCAATCCTTAGCTCGGTCAAAAAACTTCCGGCTCCAGGCCAGATTAGTCATTCCATCGATAAGCTCGTCCTCTCTTGTTCCAACCAGTGCACCAATGGACAAGATGCTGTAGTACAAAGCAACAAAACTCGTAATCCTCTTATTCTCCGGTCCTTCGCCCGCCCACAAAGACTCGCAGCGTTGCACGAACGAGGTTTTATCGAGAATCGGGTGGATATAGTGGATCGCGGAGAAGAAGCCGTCTATAAAGTTGCGGCATTGCAGATACCAAGGTGAATGATCAGACTCTTCAGTACTCTTTCTCCCTCTCTGTGTATCTTGCGATCCACTTGGATCAAAGTGAGGATTATGCAACGAGGAGAGAAGTGCACCTGCGTCATCATCATCGTTGTCCTCCTCCCCAGTTCGCCGAACATGCGACAACAGGGCGACTGACGAAGAACTACCGTAGAATTCGACATCTCTTGTGTGAGTATTCATACCAGAGACCTCTTGTTCTCTGGTATGCCACGACGAGATACTATTCGGTGTGGGAAAGGCCTCCATCACCGTTGGATGCTGAGCTATTGGTAACGAGGAAGCATTCATCGCTATCCCTTCGGGACTGTGACTTGGCCCATCGGTCGCTGCCTTCTCATAGTTCCCCACAATGCTAGAGAGGCTCTTGACCTGGTCTTCCAATTGTCTTACATAGCTATGATTACACTAGTAAGCCGAGAGCAAGCTAAGAGTACTGTAGGTAGACGTACCTTGATGTCATGCGCATACGCGACATGTCCTGGCCTTTGTAAACGCATTCGACATTACGGCCTTCAAACAGTCAGTCACAACGTCTATCGCGACATTTGAAATTTAGATACTGACTTTGACAATATGAACAGGGATAAGATTCGTCGCATTTGTATTTCTTGGACCGACAGAGATCGCATGCGCGTGCAGCT
Organism: Fusarium phyllophilum; assembly: GCA_013396025.1. NCBI lineage: Eukaryota > Fungi > Ascomycota > Sordariomycetes > Hypocreales > Nectriaceae > Fusarium > Fusarium phyllophilum. Next base: position 43,084 of record JAAOAQ010000110.1, on the reverse strand, counting down.
CGTGGCCGCCTTGGACGCGGCGCTGCAGGTCTGTTCGCCTGGGAGTCTGTTGATTCATCCATCTCGACAGTATCAGTACCAGTGGACATGCACAAGACCCCAGAATGTCGAAGCGTTGAGACCTGAGTGCGGAGACCCCAGATGGACGGAAATTTCGAGCTGGAGGCAAATCTGGGGTAACGCGAACGACGAGCTGGACGAAAATGATCTGGATCTTGTCTCGGAGGTCTCATTGGCTGTGAGGGTTTCTGAACACGGCTAGTCTGGAAGCTCTGGAGCTGCGGAAAAGCCGGACACAGTCAATGTGACCTCGGTTGTTCCGAGCGGGCTACGAACTACCCTACATCCACCACGCTCCGAGGGTCATTTTCATATATGTAGTAACGCAGCAAAGACACCTGCTTGCTCTTCTGATTTCTGTTACATCCCGAGACCTATAGCAAGCAATCATATTTGTGTCAAGATGCCAAGTTCTACTGTAAGTTATTAAAGCACCTGGCGTGGTGATCCAACTCATGGTTTATCGTGACAGAACCCCAGTCAAGGCAACGATGCCCGTTTGAATGTTGTTGTTGTCGGGGCTGGCCTTGCGGGTCTTGCCGCAGCGATCTCCATTTCTCTTTCAGGCCACAATGTCACTGTTTTAGAGTCGGCAAAAGAACTACTTGAGGTATACAGCTCCGCAATGTCACGTCCCTACAGAACTCATGACTGATACACTGTCCAGGTTGGTGCTGGTCTACAAGTTACTCCCAACTGCACACGCATCCTCCAAAAATGGGATCTCCCAGAAAAACTCTGGAAATCAGCCGCCGAACCCACATCGCTCGTCGTCCATCGATACTCCGGCCGAACACTTGCCATACAACCCGATTTCCATAAGCATATCCGCAAGAAGTACGGCGCCCCATTCATCGATCTCCACCGCGTAGACCTGCAGCTTGCCCTCTACGACAAGGCCAAGGAACTAGGTGTCCAGTTTAAGCTCGGAGACAGAGTGAAGGACATTGACTTTAGCATTCCCGAGGTCAGCACCGAGGCTGGTGCTAAATACACCGGCGACTTGATCGTTGCAGCGGACGGACTGTGGTCTAAATGCCGTTCCAAGCTTCTCGGCAGTGAGGACAAGCCCATGCCTACTGGTGATCTCGCATACCGTGTTGTCTTGGAAGCGAAAGATATCGACGACCCTGAGCTTCGGGAATGGGTTGAGCATCCGACGGTGCACTTCTGGATCGGTCCAGGGGCTCATGCTGTTGGCTATTCCCTGCGTGGCGGGCAGATGTATAACGTTGTTCTTCTTGTTCCTGATGATCTTCCATCGGACGTCAGCCGACAAGCTGGCTCGGTGGAGGAGATGCGGGAGTTGTTTAATGACTGGGATCCAATTCTGGCAAGATTTCTTAGTCAGGTCGACAAAGTTGACAAGTGGAAGCTAATGCATAGTGAGTTACATATCCATGTCCCTATCCTCAGAGCTGACAGATTATACAGGAGAAGAGCTTGATTCATGGATCAACGAAGACTCAAATTTCGTCTTTGTGTAAGTACTTCTTCGATGTTGTCGTCATACGAGATATCCTGCTAACATTGCTTCCAGTGGTGATGCCTGCCATCCGATGCTGCCCTACCTAGCCCAAGGTGCCAACTCCGCTGTGGAGGACGGTGCAGTTCTGGGCCTACTTCTTGGCCACGTCAAGTCGAAGAATCAATTACCACAGGCCTTGTCTATGTATGAGCGATTACGCAAGTCACGTGGAGAAGCTATCGTGAGAGAGACCTTCAAACAGGTATGAGTCCATCATTCTCGAGACAGTTGACAGTTCCAACTAACGCGTCGTAGCGGGAATCATTCCATATGCCCGATGGACCAGCTCAAGAGGCCCGCGATGAGACTTTCCTATCTCAACTTGGCGCTGAAGAACTCAAAGGCCCGTTCCCAAGTAGGTGGACTTGTCCGCAGGTTCAGCCTTGGCTGTATGGGTATGATGCATTCGAGGTAGTTGAAGATGCAGTGAAGCGTGATCCTTTTACGCAATAGCTTGCCAAGGCTATGCAGATTACTTAGGATATTTCTTTCTATTCGTAGCATATAACTTTGCGGTGCGCATAAGCTCGTGAACCATCAATAAGTACTAAGTAGACCCTTCTGTAACAAACTGTACCCTTAATCAGGCTGTCTCACACTTCCAATTCAGCGCTTTGATTAATCAAGACTTGTCACCATGTTGGCCTTGTTTATTTAATTGACATACCATAAGTTGGAACCATCAAACAGCAAACTGGCTAGTATTTTACACCTTTATTTATCTGTATATGTTTATCGGCGTTCTTTACCTTTATGCCTTGAGACTGAAGCCTCTTTGAAATTCTCAACCTTATCACAATTCACCTTTATCAAGAGTAACATCGTTATACCTACTTGATCAAAGACTCAAGAAAGTCAAAGCCCTTGCGCTGGAGATTCCAAGTAACGGATCCCACTTCCATCTTGGCCGCAAAAGTATGCTCCTCCCCAGGAACCTCCACCATCCCGCACTCAACACCATTCTTCTTCAGAACATCGAAAAGCTTTCTGCTTAGATGTATAGGGACTTTGGTATCTGCATCGCCGTGGACTATAAAAGTCGGAGGAAACGGCGAGTCAACGTTCAATGCAGGGTCGACCTTACTCCACTCCTTTGAAGGGAAGATGGCATCGAGGACTGTACCGTTGGCTAGTTGTGTCAGGGCATATGCTTGGCGGGGGTCGCTAAAGTCTGGAGGTCCTGTTGCTTGACCTTCGAGTGAGACGCCTCCAGTGATAGGGACTGGATCCTCGTTGAATACTTTGTTGAGGAATGTGTCTGTAAGTCCTGGTGGTAGCTTCATGCTCTCCAGCTTTGTCGTCCAGAAGTCATCGGCAAAGTTGCTAGGTCCATACATATCATAGATTCCTGCAACCGGACGAGGAACGCCAAAGCCCTAACACAGCGTAAGCCAGATAAATTACAGCACGCTATACGTTCAGCTTACCAGACAGAGTGATAGGTGGCCGCCAGATGAGGTGCCGAATGCAAAGACATGCTCAAGATCTGGTTTAAGTGTTGAGCTCGATTTGCCCAGAGCTGTTTTGAGACCTCCATCATACACCCAAGCCAGTAAATCTCGACAGTCTTGCACTGGACCCTCCAAGAGATTGACTTGGGGACAAAGCCGATGATTCGGGGCTAGCACTATCCATCCTCGACTAAGACAATCCGACACCTGGTCTTTGTTGACCATCCTGGAGGACCCGAGCATAAAAGCCCCTCCATGAATATTAATTACTTAGACGTAATTAGTATGGATACAGAAACGGTAAGGTGCCTTAACTTACTGACTGGACATTTTGCAGATTCAGTCCTCTCAGAAGGCAGGTAAACATCAACGTCAATCTCTTGTTCACCCAGCTGCTTGTAAACCGCTCGAAACGGAGCTAATGGACTCATTTCGTATCACTATGAGGCAAAACAAGCTGTCACTCAATAAAGTGAGTAAAGATCTGGCGCCCATCAAAGGTATCTGTAAAAGGCCCTACTCTCTCAGTTCCGATGCAGCTCTGTGAGCCGGTATTCCGGTGATGCCGTGGACCCCGTATCGGAAATGCGGCTTTTCCGCACCTTAAAGTCGAGCTTCGTCAGCGGCGGAAACCAATTTGAGGGGTAAACATGGAAAATCCGGGGACGGCGCGGGGTTCTCCAGCGCCTCCGAACCGTGATGTGGAGATCGGGAAGTGGGTGGTCGAAGGAGTAGAAGAGTAGAGGGTCCTGCCAGCCATCCATCAATACTTGGCAGTTTTCTCCGAGTACTCACAAACACTACCAAAGATTACACTATCCCTAATTCAATATGAGCGTTCCCCTACATACAACTCCTCCGAATGAGAGGACAAGCTACATGATCGACCAGCTCGAAGGAGAGCGCATTAGCATTCCTGGCAGCAAGGGTGTTTTCAGAATCCTTGCTTCGTCGAAGCAGACTCATGGCGGCATGGCTGTGTTTACTAGTGGCGCCGCTTTAGCGGATGCTCCTGGTTTTCACTGGCATGAGGAAGCTCACGATGTCTTTCTTGTCACCAAAGGTTTCTTAAAGCTATGGAGTGGTGATAAGTGTAGAATCATGGGGCCTGGCGACTTTGCCTATATCCCTCCTGTAAGTTCCAGACCTTGCCTAACAATTTGATGTGTCGACTAACACTATGATAGCACGTTATCCACAATCCTCTGTTGTTGGGACCTCATACTGAGACTGTTGGTCTTGTAGCACCAGGTGACTGGGTTGACTTCTTCAGATATGTCGGCGAGACATACAACGGCATTCTTGTGCCGGAGACGGATGACCGCGACATCAAGTCAATGCTTATGCAGAAGATGATGGCGGCCAAGGACCGTTTTGATGTTCAGTTCAAGCGTGACTATCAGCCCCCAGAGGTTGGCGAGTGGCTTGACTCTGAGAACCAACTCGCTGGCCCTGGCGAGGCCTACTTCTTGCGCGCCAACACTGGGCCACGATGGCTTCTGGGGGGAGTCATGTCAAGACCTTTCATTCTTGCATCGCAATCTGGCGGCAAGTTCTCCATGTCCAGTATTGAGTCATCGAATGTCTATGCGAAGTCACCTCTAAGCAAGTGGCTGACTTTCGCTTCTATCGATCATTGTTTCATCGTCCAAGAAGGTCTTCTGAGGGTAAAGATCAAGTCTGGCGATAATAGTTCTTGGAACGAAGTCAGGGAGGGTCAGACAGTGGTCATTGCTGCAGGAGAGACTTTCACATTGGACTTCGGCAGCAAATATGTCCGTGTCTGGACTTTTGCGAATGGACGAGGAATCGAGGAGCTGGTTCAGAATGCTGGATCTCCAGCTACGGGAGTCGTGCTGCCTGATAAGGTTGGAGATTGGGAAGAGTCTAAGCTGCTGGACGTATCCAAAGACCTTGGGGTGGAGGTTGCAGAACTATAAATAATGAGCATAACGAATGTATTGCATGTTCCATTTCAAATTATTAATCCGAGCATTCCCTGAGTTAAGTTCTGGTATGTTAGTACGAGTAACGTCGCTCTCTGCTTGACTCAGCCGCGGGGGCAGGCTATCAACATTAGATGGTAGTAGCATCGTGACTGCTCAGAGTAATTTCTGGAGTGAAACATGGCTTACGAAGATGTCATTATGAAGTTAATCAAGGAGTAGGACATCTATTAACTTCCACCTAGTCTAAATAATTACTGTAGCACGTTGGTCTCCAACCTCAACACCATACTCGCCCTCGTCCACCGCCCAAGCATGCGACTCCTCCCTCCAGTGGCTACTAAAAGTATCGACCTCCACCTGGACAAACACTTCTTTGGTCTCACGCGGCGAAAGTTGAACCTTTGTGAATCCTTTCAGCTCCCGAGTTGGCCTCCAATCAGCTCCATTCTTAGGAGGACAGATATAGACCTGCACCACTTCTTTGCCAGTGACGCTACCAGTATTCGTTACACTCACACTGACTGTGAGAATTGAAAGGTTTGAGGGGGCTTCCAGTTTGGCTTTGAGATTGTCGTACGAGAACGAAGTGTAAGACAACCCATGGCCAAAAGGATATTGAACCCGGTTCTCTGATACCTGAGCTCGGTATCCAATCTCCAGGCCCTCAGCATACTTGATCGTAAAGTCCCCAGACTCATCCTTCTGAGCAGGAAATTTTCCAAAGCTGGGCCAGTCTTGCAGTGTCTTGAACCAAGTCGCCGTCAACCTCCCACTGGGGTTCACCTTGCCAGTCAAGATGTCAACCATAGCATGCGGCCCTTCTTGTCCTGGGAAGTGCATGTTCACAATAGCATCAACTTCATCAACGAAGCTGCTAACATCAATTGGGTTACCGCAGTGTAGAAGAACAGCTGTTTTCTTTGAAGCAGCGGCGACAGCCTTGATCATGGCGGCTTGGTTGGCAGGAAGAGTGATCTCCTCCAGATCAAAACCTTCAGATTCATACTGCTCGCTGCGACCAGCATAGATTATTGTGATATCAGATGACTTTGCAACTTCGACTGCTTCTGATATAGCTTGTTCTTCTGAGTATTCCTCCTCAAAGGCCAGGGTGAGGCCATATGGAGTAGGTTCGCCAACCACAGGTTCTCTGGATTGCATGGTGACAGAGACTTGATATGACCTTCCTGCTTCCATCGGCAACTGTACTCGAGACTCAAGTTTGATCAAGTTGAACAGGAATTGCTCGGTTGTGATATCCGGTGCATCGCCCTTGAGCACAGAGATGCCGTCAATCTCAACATTGAACGAACCCGAGTGACGAAGCGCTAGCGTGTGAGTCCCAGTACTCTCGGGCACGAGGTTGGTAGTCATCTTGACATAGGATCCCGGCGTCTTTAGGCCCGGCTTTCCCTGGGCCATGAGATTGATAGCAGCGTCCTCCAAAGTCTCGGTCAGAACCGGCTCATCTTGGCCAGCGTTGTAATAAGCCACCTCAACTCCCTTCTTACCCTCGTCCGTCGTGACGATATCCACAGGCACAGTCGGAATAATACGGCGCATACGAACACCACTTGCGTATGAGACTGTATCTTCGTTCGGCAATGCTTCGCGCAAGAGATCGAGTGGAACTTGGCGATACTGAGGGTTGCATGATGCACTGCCACCGCCGGTAAAAACAGCCTTCTTAGCGTACTCGCCAACGACTCCGATCTTCAGACCACTGGATGACGGCAATGGAAGGGCTTGGTTCTCGTTCTTGAGAAGCACGATACCTTCTTGCGCGAGTTGACGAGCGATGTCATTAGTCTCCTGGATGATCTCCGACTTCTCTGGTCCCTCGCTCTGTGCCGCTTGCGTGCGGTTACGGAGCTCAAGAAGCCGCGAGACACTGGCGTCGATCACCTCTTCGCTAACCTCATCAGACATTACAGCCTTGATGAGCCTCTCGCCTCTAAAGACAGGTACAGGCATCTCAACGTCGACGCCAGCCTTCATTGCAGCTACGGTAGAGCGAGTGCCAAACCAATCTGACATGACGATGCCTTTGTAATCCCATTCCTTTCGGAGAATATCCTGGATAAGAGTTTCGCTGTCGCAGCAAAAGGCTCCATCAACTTTGTTGTATCTTCTCAAGATATTAGTAAAGATCATAACTGAGACCGGTGATACTCACGCTGTCATGACACCAGCAGGGTTCGACTTCTTCAGCAGAAACGACCAAGCAGCGAGGTAAATCTCTCTCAATGCCCTCCCATTCGGCGACTCGTCGACATTGTAATACCGTCTTTGAGTCTCAGAGTCATTGCAAACAAAATGTTTCGCACAAGCTCCATAGCCTTTACTCTGGATACCATTCACAATAGCCGCAGCCATGTATCCCGAGAGCAGCGGATCTTCACTGAAGCACTCAAAGTTACGTCCGGCGCGAGGATCCCTCTGGATATTGATCGTTGGCCCAAGGATCATCTGCGCATGCTTGATCTTTGCTTGGCGGGTAAGCTCACCGCCCATCTTCTCCAGAAGGTCGGTGTTCCATGTTGAGGCTATGCAGGCTGTGTTGGGGAAGCATGCTGTTGTGAGGGTACTGTTGAATTCACTGGGGCGTATTCCGCTGATTGAATCAGCTGTCTGGTGAGCGTGTTAGTACACGCAATGGGGGAGTGAAGTTTATGACATACCTTGAGTGGTGCAATGTCCTTTTCGGGGATGCCTGCTATTGAAACAAAGTCATCTGGCGTACCAGACAGTAGCCTGACTTTTTCTTGCAGAGATAGAGTCTTGAGAGTAGCTTGAACATCCATGGTTCCTAATCGTGGTTGCCTTTACTGTGTATACCGCGTTCTTAGGCGGTGCTAAGAGTGTATATATGACTGCGCTTGTCTCTATTAGCGCTTTTGCCACTCCGAGAAGTCAAGTCCAGGCCTGTTCCACAAAAGGGTTGTGGGAGGCACTGCGTACGCCCCATACTCGGGTTTTCCGGTCGGTATGATCCACAGCACTATGTTCAATCATGCGGACCCAGATTCATGAGCTTATTGTTTTCACCACGCAATTCGTGCGCTTGCTGGAAACTCCATGAGCTGGTAAGCGTCGGTTCAAGGAAAGGGTGCTTGTGAATGGCGATGGCTGCCATGGTTGGCTGTACGTCGAGATCTGGAGTCAGTTAGTCTAGTTGGTCCAGATACCTTTACATTGACGGTGAGTTGGGTGTGATCAATATGCAAGCACGATAGACGTTGTATTATCTCTACTGTGACACTACTTCAAACTGTGCTTAGACAGCTTTACAGATACCTCTATTCCAGAGCCTCGAATAACGCCCTCATTCTCCAAGCTCCAGCCCTTCGGAGCCTTAACTACGGCAGTACTACCACGAGGTACCAACACCTTAATGCTACCGTGTCCCTGCTTATCGTTCATCTTGAAGAGCACTGAAAAAGCCCCTTGAGGAGTCTCGAGTGAGTATGCCACCTCTTCCACGTCCGCAAGAACAGGCTCAACACCAATCCTTCTCCAGCCTGCTTCAAGAGGATAAACTCCAGCAAGGTATCTCGGTAGCAGAAACACTGGCCATGAAGACCATCCATGAGCCAGCGATACGTCATGATTGAAAGGTGAACCGTCAGTTTTCATCGCTTCCCAGTGAGCCCCAGAGTAGTTCGGGCTATCCTGGTCCGCCATGACGCCCCATACCTGAGATAACAGCTCTCTTGCCTTCATACCCTCATCCCTAACGAAGAGAGCTTCTAATGCAAAGCCTGATGCGTAGGGACTAGTAAGTTCAAACTTGTCCCAATTATCCAGACCTCGAAATGCGCAGGGTAAAGGTTCACTGGCTGGAAATATGCCCTCTATCGATTTTGCATGGTCTGGAGACACACCCAAGGTAGCTGCGTAGGCGTTGACATCTTGGAAGACGCCATCGGGATGTAGAGATAGAGCTGGTCGCATGGTGCCATTCTCATCGTTCCAAAGCCTACGGATCAAAGACTCTTTCAGTTTGGCTGCTTGGGAGGAATAATGAGATGCAGTCTTGCTGTCTGGAGACATTGATGCCATGGCATTGAGGGCATCAAGATATGCAAGGTTCAGACCCGTCGAAACACCAAAGACAGGGCCGCCCATAGGGAACCACGTCACTGTTCGCTATTAGTACCTTGAAAAGCAAAAGTAATGGGGAGAACATACTCGAGAGATACGGCGGCGCTTGCACCAACCCATCGGAGTTCAAGTATCCCCTCGTAAACTCCATCTGTCGTTCAAGTTGGCTGTATGATTTCTCCACGAGAGACGAATCACCCGATTGCAGCCAATAGTCCTTGATTGAGACGACCAGTAGCAGTGCATATGTCAGCGAGTAGTGGCCATAGTGCGGCGGGTCGTCTCCACCATCATGCTCTGGAGCCTGGATAGGACACAGGTTGCCGAGATACCCTTCCTTGGTCTGATGACTGAGTAGCAGCTGGATGGTTCCTTTCCATGCCTCAAAATCAGCAGTGGAGTATGCGATTGATCGACCGGTCACAAAGGCATCACCGCCAAAGGAAGCCCTATCCCGCTTGGCGCCGTCGATGATACAGGCGAGCTTGTTTGTTCCAACTTGGAAGTCATCGAACGTACGACTAGCATCAGGCTGCAACAGCGAGTTGCTGTAGAGCGCCTGGCCATCGGTATCCTCGACTGATAGATCGCGGTAGAGTGCAACCCAACCAGGCGGACCACCAAATGCGACAGAACCAGTGTTGACAAGCCCGTTGCCAAGCATCACCTTCACGTAGATGTCTCTGACAGTGGCAACCTCATTGCCTTTAATAGTGACTGTGACGCGATCTTCCACTGCGAGTGTCTCGATCTTCAACCATCCTGAAAGGTCGATGCTCTCAGGGAGCTGCCATGACCCTCTCTCAATCGAAGGCAGGATAGATGACTTATTCGACAATCCCTCAACAGCTGTCAGAGTTCTGCTCCTGGTATCCAAGCAGAATATGAGGCCGTTGGTGATCATACGAACAGCCCAACTCGCACCATGTTCCTCAACCTTTGTCTGGAACGTGACCTTGTAGTTCTTCCATCTCGTGCCCTGTCGACAAGGAGCCCAATGGCTTCCATAAACACGAGTGCCCTCGTCGGTAACATCCCAGGCTGGAACAGTCTCTCCACTAGCAACTGTGCATAGGTCAACCGTTCGAACACCATCTCCCCAGATGCGATTGATCGTTTCGTCGGAGCAGTGGAAGTTGGCTTTCACTGGAGCATCTGGGCGCACGGCTTGGAAGCCGACCTTGGAAAACACGATGCTCGTCTTTGGGTCGAGTAAGGTGACCTTTTGATACCTCTGAGATGCTTGAGTGAAGCGAGGCTTTACGGTTTGAGTATCGTTGCTGACAGTGGCTTGGTGTTGGCAGACTCGATAGCTGTCCATCGCGTTAGAGAATAAGAAGAACGGGCCATCGCCTGTAAAGTTAGCATTGGCACACTAGGAGATACGCTGCCGAAGTAACTGTACCATTTTCATTATCGATTCCCTCTATAGTCTCACTGTATGTGACTTGGAACGCGACTTGTTGCTGTCCTTCGGGCGCTGATGCAGACTCAATGGTAAAGACGGGAAAGCCGCCTTCGCATCGGCCATAGTCAAAGGCGACTTCAGCCTTGTCCTCAGAGTCGCCATTGCTCAAGGTAAGAGACCATATTTCGTTTCCGCTTGTCACATTTCCTGAAGTTCGCAAGATTCGTTTTGGGGTAACGAACTTGTGTGCGTTGCGGATCTCCCGTGAATTCTCCATGTTTGCTCGCCGGACAAGGATATTGATGTGGCTGCAGGTTTACCCAGAGCACACAATTGCTTGACAGTGGTCACCTTAAGCTTAATACAAGCTCAAACAAGAAAAGTCTGCACGTTTCATTCGGTTTGTGATACCACGAGCGTTCTCATTTACCCCGACCACCGAGTGAGATCGGGGAATCCTAGTGCCCCCCGGAAAACCCGACCCCATCCCCAGATTACCCCACAAGACAAGAGTCCAGACCTCTGGGGTTACCACCAAGAGAAATCTCAACTCCAACCACCAGTCGGTCATATTAAAGGGGCGATCGAGTCCAGGGTTTTTCGTATTCTAATCTCAACATCCACAAACCTTACAGTGGACTATTCAACATCACCACTTTCTTTCTTTTCTATTTCTGTCAAGATGACTACTCAGGATTTCGATCATGATGCGAGGCTTGAGAAGGCGGAGGTTGTGCATGCTGAGGATGCTGTTGCTGTGAGGGATCATGAGATGACGACTTGGGAGTGTGCGAAGAAGAACCCAAAGGCGATCCTTTGGGCTGTTTATGCAAACTGTGAGTTTATAGCAACTGTTGAGAAAGTGAATGGATGAGTGCTAACTTGGTGAACAGTGGGAGCTACTCTCGTTGGTTACGAGAACCTCGCTCTAGCTGTCTGTCTCGCCCTCCCAGCTTTCCAGTAGGTTAAATCCCCATAACAATCCATCCATCATACTAACACAACTATAGGATGAAGTTCGCCAGCCTCGTCGATGGCAACCTCATCATCCCAGCATACTGGCAATCCCTCTGGAACGCCACCTACAACATCATGCAGCTCTTCGGTTCTCTCACCGCTGGCTTCGTCCAAGACAAACTCGGCCGACGCGCTGTATTCCTCGCAGGCATCATAATCGTTTCTTGCGGCATCACTCTGGCTTATCTGGCTGAAACACCTGCTCAGTTCATGGGGGCTAAGATCATCTCTGGTTTCGCTGTTGGTGCGTTCCAGTCGACGACGCAGACTTATGTTTCTGAGATTACGCCGCTGCCTTTGCGTGGTATCGCGTTGTCTCTTAACATTCTCATGATGGTATGTTGTCTCTACCAATCCTCTTTTAACCTATCTAACCTATTTGTAGAACGTCGGCTTCCTCATCGCCATCTCCACAACCTACGCTCGCGTCACGATCATGAACGAATCCGCATTCCGAGTCGTCTTCGCCGCTGCATGGGTCTTCCCCGGCATTCTCGCCCTCGGTCTCCCATTCCTCCCCGAATCTCCATACTATCTCATCGCGAAGAACAAGCGCGATCTCGCTCTGAAGCACCTCGCCAAACTCTCCTCCAAAGATGAAGATCTCGAGGCTCGCATCCGTCACATGGAAGACACTATCGAGGCTGAGAGACTCATCTCCTGCGAGAAGGCTTCGTTCTTGGAGTGCTTCAAGGGTAGCAACTGGCGCCGTACAAGGATTATTCTGATCTGCATGTACATGCCCCAGATTGTCGGCTCGAGCTTGTCATCCAACGCTCCGTACTTTCTCAGTCAGACTGGTTTGAGTAGTGGTTTGATCATCAAGATTATGCAGATCGGTCTTGGTGTTTCTATCCTGTCCTCGTTGGTCAACATCTACATGATGACTCTCTTCCGCCATCGACCATTGATGTTCGTCGGCATGACCATCTGCGCTCTCATCTATCTGATCATGGGTGTCGCAGCTGCTTCTCCCCAGTCCGAGAAGACCAACTTGGCTATTGGTGTCTCTATGCAATTCCTTGCTCTTGCTTACGGTCCAGCTATTGGCTCCAGTCTCGCTGTTGCTGGTGAAGTGTCTGCTTCCAGATTGCGAGCCAAGTCTCAAGGTATCGCTTTTGGATTCCAGGCTATTACTAGCACTGTTTGGGTGACTGTTCTGCCGTACATGTTCAACAAGGATCAAGGCAACATGGGTGGTCATATTGGTTGGGTCTTCCTTGGCATGACGCTGTTGATGATGGTGGCTGTCTTCTTTGATGTACCAGGCACCAAAGGCAGGACCTTCCATGAGCTCGATATCATGTTTGAGAAGAAGATTCCTGCTCGTCATTTTGAGCACTACAAGAGCGATTGATAGTGTAATGTACGGCTTTTTGCGGGATGGGTTATTTTGGCAGAGCTTTATTTTCTACGTGTAACATAGCAAGACTTCATTGTGATAGTCAAATTTACTATGGATACCATTTTACCTTAACCACCCGCTCTGTTACACTTGCACGTATGTTGTCGTGATGCTTGGGCCCTATCATGCGAGCTTTGACTTGACTCCAGATTCCTTGGCTCGCTGTCTCAGGTAGTATCAGAGCTTGTGCATTGAGCCTGCAGTGCTTAAATTCTTTAACACTCTGTACAGCAGCCGAATGAGACTCTGGGGACAATGCATGTAATCGCCACGATGTAATTCGTCCAGTGCTTACATGGAGGCTGCTTCGTCGAAGGCCATGAGCAAGTTGGCGCATATTTCAACCCTCTTATCATGGGCACCAATACAACCATGGATCTTGGCACTGACGATGGCTTGACTAGATGAGTCAATTTACACATGAACCCTTTAGTTTTCTGTAATATTGAATGCTTTATTGCTTTTGCAAATTGCAAAGGATTAATTGGCGGTATGCCGCCTCGTCTAGGTAACATACATTCGACTACAGTTCAGCCCTACATAAATCCTCACTTCCCGTACTCTTTTCAGGTTTGAGTTGCACTTCCATCTTCGAACTGTTAACAGCAAGCAGGATGAGATTTCCTCTTGTAGCTCTGCTATCATTGCTGGCGCGCATTGCCGATGCCTACAAGACAGGCCTCATGGGCTATGGTCAGTCATGATACGATCCTCCCTGCGCATACGCCTGTCGGGCCGTGATCGGCATCGCACCTCTAGACTGCCCATCAATGGACCACCATAGCACGGGCGCAAGCGAACACTCGCACGGTGGCTCACCACTAGCGCCCTGCATCGCAACTAACGGTGACTTTCTACGCACTCTCGCATATTACCTCAACACTCGCTGCGCAGGTATATCAGCGTCGACGCTTGAAGCGTACTGGGCGCAGCAAGCTACAGGGGACAAGACTGTGTCTGCGGAATGGACGTATGGTGCTGCGCTTGCGAATGTGACGGCGCCTCCGAAGAAGACGTATACGGCGGGCGACACGTTGAACTACACGGCCCTTATAGCAGATGCTGATTATCAGTATCAGTATGACTTTAATGTCTTTTTTGACTGCGAAGAGGCTGTGCAGTCTACTTATGTGTAAGTCCGAGACACCTTCGCTTACTGTTTGGCTAATAGTCTGGTCTTTAGTATCGTGTTGATCTCTGTAGGAGTCGCAACGCCAGTCTACTTCTCAGTTTTGGGCTGTTTCCCTTCTGTTACCCGAGCTACAGATAAGGTCAAGCCATATCTTATCTATCCATCTTTCTTTCGCGGCTACAACATCCGCCCTCTGCCTTACCTCCTCGGTAATGTCCCAACAATGGGCCAGGGCCTTTGGATCGCCATGTTTATCCTCCTGAACATCATCCTCGTCGCAGTTTCTTACAAGAACTTTCCTTACCCACGCCCTTGGGGCTTCACCGAGTCAGCCGAGCTACTCGCATACGTGGGATATCGAACAGGGCACATCTTGTTTGCCTTGCTGCCACTCACTGTGCTGTTCTCGTCGCGCAACAATACCCTCTTGTGGATCACCGACTGGCCTTTCTCGACTTTTCTGGTACTTCATCGTTGGGTTGCTCGTCTCTGTGCGCTTCATGCAATCGTTCACTCTGTCACCCTCCTTGCCGCCTACGTCAGTCTCGGAACACACTGTACAGATGTACACAAGCCTTATTGGATCTGGGGTATTGTTGCAACGTTATGTCTAGTACTTCTTCTCGTGCAGAGCATTCTCTGGTTTCGTCGCGCTTCGTATGAAGTGTTTCTTGTACTGCATGTACTCCTCGCTGCTTTCGTCATCATTGGCTGTTGGTATCATATCTACTTCTGGAAGCCATTCTCTGGAGTTTATGAACTATGGATCTACATGGTTTGCGCCGTGTGGTTCTTTGATCGTCTCTTCCGTGTGCTACGCGTTGGCAAGAACGGCGTCCGACGAGCCCCTGTCATCGAGTTGTCTGATGAAATGGTCCGCCTGGATATCCCTGGTGTCAGATGGCTATCCACCCCGGGCTACCATGCCTACATCTGCTTCCCCACACTGCAACCGCTTCGTCCATGGCAGAATCATCCATTCTCCATCACCAATACTGCTCTATTGCAGAAGATTTCTACATCAGCGCAAGCATCATCCCACTTGGGCGATGTCGAGATGAGCCAGAAGATCCCCCAAGTTGCTATATCACAGAGTGTCGCAGGTACTGACAGCATCTCCCTCTACATTAAAAAGCACAAAGGCACCACAAGTCTGCTACGAAAACACTCAAACCTTCCTGTTCTCCTTGAAGGTCCTTATTGTGGCAACATCACTCGTAATGTGCTCAAGTGTGACCGTGTACTCCTTATCGCTGGTGGAATTGGCATTACTGGTATTCTATTGTGGCCTCGAGCTCACGTGAATGTCAAACTGGCGTGGAGTCTGAAAGAGTCTTCCCGGCCGCTTTTGCAGGACCTCGAACCAGCCCTGAGTGAGATAGCAGACAAGGTCATATCGGTTGGCGAGCAGTTGGATGTAAAGGCGCTTCTAGAGCATGAAGTGGAAGCAGGTTGGAAGAGGATTGGCGTTGTAGTTTGCGGGCCTCCCGGACTCTGCGATAGTACTCGTTCTGCTGTCGTAAGTGTTGGAAAGACAAACGAGGCTGTGTTTGAGCTAGAGGCCGATGCCTTCAGTTGGTAAGCAAGACACGCGTGTTGTTTAGGAATACCGTTGGCCATTAGTACAATTTGTCAATGTAAACAGCATCCCGATTGACACGGCGCCAGACCGTCGAACAGCCTGCTACAGCAAGTTTCGGTGTCCGAGGCGCTCACTTACACAGAATAGTAAAGCTCAGATATAAACATACATCACAGAGAAAGAGGTCGATGAATCAAGACTGCTGTAAATGGATATCGCAATGCAAAACTCTAAAATGCAAACTATTCATACATCTTCATTATTTATACCGCTGAACTCCCCAGGTTTTTTTTATTGATCCCTTGTCTCTTGAACATTAGGATCTCGCTCATAACGCCAACGCTTTCCATTCTCCTGCACATGCCACCTCGTCATGAAAGCACCCTCCTCCACCCACTGCGCCCACTCAACACCCCATTTCTTCTCCACAGAGTCTAAGAAGGAGAGATAGTCAAAGGCCTGAACGGGGTCCTTTTCTAACGGGTCAACAGCGAGATCGCTGAGGCGCCACTCGGTGTTGTCGATGAGGGGTACGCTGAGGTGACGGTCGGGATAGCGGACATCGCGCACGTTGAGCATGGCTCGGCCGGGGTTGACGACGGTGAAGTGCCATTGGGCTTGGCCTGTTTGGTTGTTGACCATTTGCATGGGGCGTAAGAGGGACTGGCCTTCGTAGTTACCCACGAGCGACTCAGCGGCCTTGCGACTGACGCCCTCGAGTGAGTCACTCTCGAGCATGAGATCGAGAATCGTGGGGAGGACTTGGGTGGAGTGAACGGCGTGCTTGACGTTGAAAGCGGGAAGAGATGGGTGAGAGAAAACAAGCGGGACATGATCAGATCCAACGCTGGGGTTGTAGTAAGGAGAGGCCTTGCCATTCTCAACCAGCGAGACACCGTGATCACCGAGGAACACGATCAAGGTCTCGTTTGCAACACCTTGGTCATCCAACATCTTGAGAACCTTGCCAATCCACTTATCATCGTAGCTCTCAGCGTTGGCGTAATGCGACATCTCATCAATATCCTTGCCTGAGCCGATAGCAGTGTACGTCTCATTCTTAGGAATACCGTAAGCGTGATGACTCGTGCTAGTGATATGCGTAAGAAAGACACGACCGTTGTTCTCCTTGGCATCGTTGAAAGCATCGCGCATATAATCCTCGAGAGGATCCTCCTGAAAGCCAAAGTAGTTAATGTCCTCCAGATCAACACGGTGCTTAGCATTCTCACTGCGGAGGGAGTCTCGGTCCTGGGTGTTCTCCTCGGGATAACCGCAGGCAGCCATGAGCTTGTGATGGTTGTCGTAGTGGATCATGGCGGTCTGGAAGAAGTATGACTTCCACTTGGCAGCTTTCTCGTCTTCGGCCTTGTTCATGGCGTCGAAAATGTGAGGGAGGCAGGGCTGGTAGATGTGACGCTTGTAGTCGAGGTTGAAGTCGGCGATGAGGGGGTTGAGACCGCAGATGGTGCCGACGAGACTCTTGAGAGTGTAAGTACCGGAGGTGTAAGCGTTGCTGAAATGAGCACCGCCACGCTTAGGTGTCTTGTCGTGCTTGAAGCCGTCGTCGTAATCGCCAGTGACATATCGAGCATTAGGCATCAAGTTCTTGAGGCGCTCCTCGACATCCTCGGGGATCTTCTTATCAGGATAAGAATTCTGGAACTTCTCCCACATGTGACCGCCCTTCTTGAAGGGGAAGATATCATTCCTGGTACTTTCGAGCAGGAAGAGCATGACATGCTTAACAGAGACATCCTTGAGCTTGTCCTTCAGCTCTTCCAGCACAGGCTGGTCGAGGTTAGAGATCTTCATAGGATCCTTGGCGGCGTTGTAGTGAAGCTCGTTGGGTGTATACCAGTCCTCAAAGCCAGCGAGAGGCTTGCCCTTGGGCAGCCAATCCATCTTGGGGGGCTCGCCAAGAGCCGACTTCTCATCCCACTGGTGCTGAATGCCGACCTGTTCAAACTTGGAGGGGAGTTGATCGAGGAGAGGGGCGGTTGATGAGACGTCGACGAAGGGAAGGAGACCAGTGGTCCATGAGAGGAAGAGCAGAGATCGATCATCGGGACGCTCAAGCAACAAGACCAACATAACAATGGTGAAGAGAGACCAGAAGAAGTATGGCATGCCAAAGTGAATGCGCCTCACCGTTGAGGGCTGCACTCGGACACCGAAAGTGCTGACTCGTTGCGAGATTCGAGAGTACAGAGTTTGCGACTTGCCATGCTCAACAAAGTCCTCTATCCAAGCCTCATCGTCAACATCGTCGTACTGGCTCTCCTCGGCAATGACAGGCTCAGGGTCGGGAAGAGGGCTATAGATGTTTCGCTTCCTCAAGAATCGGTTTGTCGCAGTTCGCGCCATAGCCCAGGGGAAATGGATCATGTCCGCACCCCACCCAAACACTCTATAGCACACATTCTGAAGCAGCCAAGCAAGGACGATCAAGCAAGAAGCGACCAAGATAAAGGTCACGAGACCAGAAAGGAAGATGGCTCTGGATGTAGGGTCCGACACGAGGTTGAGGTTTCGCCAGTGAATCTCGGCGCCGGAGACGAGGTAAAAAGTAATGGATATTAACGATAGAGCGACATTGTATAATATTAATAATCCAGCGACTGCTGTAGTGGCGTAGTGTAGTATTTGGGTCCTAGGAGACCATTGATCGAGAAGGAGTCGGATTAAAAGAAGGACGAGAATATCCTGCACGAAGAATGTACTGAAAAAAGTGAATAATCGACCGGTAGCGACGGCGTTTCGGTGGCTGTGGATATGGGCGAGCTTGGATGCGAAGAGGGCTGAGACAGCAAAAGTAAAGATGAATGGGCGATTGGCAAGACGAGCGCCCAACCTCGTGAGCCAAGAGGGTATGCAGACCATGTTTGATAGACAAAAAGCCGTAGAGGCTTATAAAAAGATAAATGAATGAATGAGAGTATGTAGCACTGATCACGTATAATGCTTATAAGAAAATAAATGTCACCTCAGAGCTGAAAGCCAAGCACCATGATCGCCGTTTCGTTCTAGAAGAAAAAAAGACAAGAGACAGGAAATCGAAAATGTGGAGAAAGCAACCGGGAGCCCGGGACTATTATAACAGATTTTCTACCATCATCGTCTATGCCTCTCTCTCTCTTTTTTTTTTAATTAGCTGCGGCGTCTACCCAAAAAGCCCTGACCGAAAAGCGCCCCCCTTTACGTTATGCAAATTGAACAAAAACGAAGAAGCTCGCGTGCGCTGTTTCCTCTTTGCTTTAGCTAGCCCAAGCAATCTCGTGTTACGGATTTTCGGCACCGTCTGCTTATGCTTTAGACACACATGATTGGCGGAGGCGCGGGATTCACCTGTTTTTAGGGCGAGCCGAGGAGCCGAGTTTCAACTAAGGAAAAAAGGGGGCAGTGTTGGGTAGCGGGCTAGAACTTTGGTGTCATTGGTCGAGGGGTACACGGAGGCTAAACATGTTATGGTATGATTGACCGTGGGAGCTCGTTTAATCTCGTTGTACCCGAGGTCATGCATCACGAGACCAATTTCTCTCTGCTGCATAGCGGCGGAGCGCTAGAAATGGAAGAAAAAACCCTTGCTCGGTTATTCCCGAATCTGGACCTGAAAATGAGAGGAGGAGCTGCAGCCCTAAGTCGTGTCATGCCATGTCATTGCACCCTTTTTGCTGACTCTTTCGTCATAACACTAAAGGACAGTTACAATGGATGGATGCCAGATGGCAACAAGGTTTCCCTCACAAGGTTTAGGTAGGGAGCTGTCTAAGCCGTTATCCGAAGTGAAAGTTAATGTTTTGTTCATCTTGGGTATGTAAACACAATGGGAAACAGAACAAAGCGCATTATCCCTCGTTTTAAAGGACATTGCATAAACGAGCGAAATTGGTGGGGTCATCATGGCCTGAGTCATATTACTGTGATTTCTGCCTACCAAACCACAGCACAGCACAGCACAGCTCTTCAGCTCAGCCTCTCTGCGCTGGCAAATCCTTCCAATCCAACGTCAGCCACTTCCTTCTCGCGTAGATCGAAAAAAAAGGTCCCTTCGAGAAGGAAGGTGCCAAGGTGGCTAAAACCAAGGGACCGGCTACAACGGAAATGTTGTTCTTGTCACGGAATAGCGGCATTACAATTTTGCAGGGGATCTGCGTTCTGGGCCCCTGGGGCGAGTGGGGAAGTGTGACAGTGATGGGTTGCAGTAGATCATCCAGCTAAGATGAGTTAGGGCATCGCGGCTAAACGCCAGAATCTTTGTGATTTGCTTGGGGTTTTTTATCCCTTGTTTTGGTGTTGATGTCATTGGATAATTCTGCACGACTGGGAAATGCCACGGAAGCTCTGCGATGGTGATGAGTGGCTACTTGCGCTGTAACGAACCAAGAGAAAGTTTCTCCGGAGTGACTTTGGACTCTACCGGCCGGTTACCCGCAAATGAAACGTCTCACGTGTGATTGGCTGCCTTATGTCTCTTAGTCCAGGGTAGTTCGAACCGTTCCTCGCCTTAACACCAAAACAGAAAATGATCACGAGCTCCAGCTGGGAATACACTCTGAATGGCCTTCTCGTATTTGACGCTTCATGATGCCATGGTTAATTTATCATTCCGCTACTGAACTTAGCGCATCGCGGTCCGCGTTTTGTGGATTCGGGACCCCGGAACGTCTGCAGTTACCGAACTTCCATGGTTTGACATGCGGGCTGTTGGATCCAGGGGTCGGGATGGCCTGGTGCTGTTATACGAGATGAATGACATCTCATACAGAATCTATACATAGGTCTAGCATAAGTGGTATTATGCAACTTCGACAAGGGAAATAGTTTCACGCCGTGTTGGACCCCACATGGCATTTCGGTCATCGGGCAAATGACAGTCACCATTACAGATATTGGTTACACGACTTAGTATTTTTATACGGCGCTTTGCCAGTGTTTCTCTTGCAAGTTTAATACTAGTCCTGTCACTTCGTATCAACCCATTCTGCCCAAGTAACAGAAACCGTCCGATCTAACATACGGCCAACCCCGTATTCCAGCTGCATGTAAGATCACAGTTACGAGATCCTACCCACAGCATGGTAGCCAGGTAGCAAGTGCTTGTTTTTAACCTTATTGTTCTTGCAAAAGTTCCATTCATGCTCGGGCGAAAACTACCGAACTTTGCACTCTTCTGTTGACTGTTCTACCCCTTTATTCTTCCACTACACCTTTCACTTCCTCCATGACCAACGATCTCTTTTCTCCTCCTAGAGACACAAACAATAATTCCCCTGAAGAGCACGCGACCATATCTGAGTATGTGATGGCTGCTGAAGCCGGCTACAGCGGGCCGTTCGGCCATTTAGCGCCCGAGTAAAATCCAACCGCGGTGTCATTGACATTGGATAGGGGGTTTGGGGATCATTCCTTAACAGACAAGCAATAATGCACCAGTAATCTGATGTGCAGAAACTCCTTGCAGGCCGTTTGATGAGTGGCCGCTAGGGACTTGATGCAAAGGCGCCATTGACGACTGCTGCCCCCTTGCCCTGCTCGCTGTCGGCAGCATACCTCTCGGCATATGCTATTGCTCCGTCTCAATCACCTCTATACCATAGTTCAGTGTAAACGCTGCAGCGCTCGGAGCTCCTGCCCCTACGTACCAATATCATTGGGCAGAAAGATCTCTCCCTTTTCGTGTAGTTCGACAAGAGCATCCTTGACCCAAATTCGGCACGTGAAAGCCATTCCCGTTCGACGAGACGGCTTGCCATCTGCAGGAACAGACTGGATGATCTGCGTGGCGCGCAATACATTAGAGAAGCCGCTCGCTTTGACCAGTACGATCAGGGTTAGGTCAATCGCCGATTCGCCCCGTCTCTCCTCGTATTGCCATGGTCCCGCAAGGTTGGTCGCGTGATGAAGAACGGGCTGCCCAATGTCATCAGTCATAATGAGTCCCCAATGCTATTGAAGTCAATTTGGATTTTAATAATTCTCAGAAGAAGAGACTTGGTGTACATATTCTTTTGGGGAAGGCCGGCTTTTCATTGCGATGTATATCGAGGAGCTCTCTAGATTCCCGTTAATTGTCATGACTCCCTTTTAGACTGTTTTGGACGATAGAAGTCAGGGCTCTGATATGTTGACACTTCAAAATAATGTGATAGGATATGACATAACATTGATCCAGTGGGTAGAAAGACCCGGGTATCTATCATGAGATTGTCAGATTTCTCTAGGCAGCAGCATTATGTAATGGCCATTGGGTGCGCGACATCAACCAATATTCCCAAATGTCTTCACCACTTCACCAAACTTTCGATTACCAGCCGAGAACTTTGGCGATGTCAGAGCGTCAAAACAGTCTCGAGAAGGCTCTCGCTATAATCCGCAGCTCCCGCCTTCAACATCCTGGTGACCAAATCCTAGAATGCTTCCTGCAGGACTCAGCTGACCCCGAAGCAACTGCCCGATACACGCTCCAAAGATGCACCAACGGGCAAGAAGACTACGATTTGATACCGGTTTTATCGGAGTGGAAAAAGCTAGTTGGAAGCGGTAGGCACCTTCAGCGATATCCGCATAAGAGCCTACTCTGAACAAACCAGTCATCGAGCAGTTCTCACAACAAGCAAATCCGAGCGAAAGCATCGTCGCCGATGTATCAAAAAGAGATGGTTTTAAATGCTTTATCACTGGTCTCAAAGCATCAATCATGGATCCGCTTGTTGTGGCACCAATCTTTCCTGCTATTAGGCTACACGATGTGAGCTCTATCCCTCACCCGTTCCTCTTCTCACAAACGAGCCTCAGCTAACCAACCGGAGTCGTTGCACGATCTCTTCGGTGTCTTCATTGGCTCTGATATTCAAGAGAGACTCCTCAATGGCACTTCTACCCATGATGATGCCCGAGATCACTGGCTTGTTCGTCGGTCTGCAGCAGAAGCTGTATCACAGGGATACTTTCGCTTTACTCCTGCTAAAAATTCCAAAGTACATACTCCTCCATTCCCACACCGAGGCTTCGCTCACGCTGCTGCAGTACCGTGTAACGCAGGTCACGATTGGAAGTCCAAATCGACCTGCTCTCCTCGACAGAATCCCCCAGATACAATGGAGTAGCTTTAGAGACCACTCCAACTCTGGCATTGATGCTCTAGACATCAGCTTGCTATTAGCTATCTCTAGGTTTTCCAGATCTATACGATGGGCTCTTGTCGCTCGAGAGATTGCAAGTCGACATCAGCTCCCAGCTGCCAATCTGGTGTCCTTCTCATTCTGGCATCGCATGTCCAAGTATGTAGCACTCGCGCTTGTCTCAGTATGCCGCCTCATGCCGATCTCTCTCCGTATACGCATCTACCAATTTTTAAGCTCTATGGGATGTCGTATTTACGGGCCATCTTGTAGCCTGAGAGTTCAACAGCTCCCTTTTGGTATGTATCTGAAGATGAAGAACATTGAAGACCATCGAGCGCTGGAAAATGAATTCGGGGCACTACAGCTTATACGAAGCCAAACCCAGATTCCGGTCCCCGGCCCGCTAGATCTGTTGTCTGACACTGAAGCGTCTTATCTGCTGACCGCTACCCTACCGGGCCAGCGCTTGGGCTCGTATATGGACATACTCAGTGACCATGATCTCGAAATTTTTGCTAGTGATATACAGAGACACCTGACACAACTGCGCTCAATCTCAAGACACGGAAAGGCAAAGCATGAAATAAGCAATGCCATTGGTGGACCATGTTATGACTATCGAATTATTGCTGCTCACGACTATGACCGGGAGCGAGGGGACTTCTATGGACCTTTTACCAATGAAGAAGACTTCAACAATACACTTCGGACGCCTGCGCTGCCAGATGTATTCCACTCAATGGGGCATGAGATTGTGTTTACCCATTCCGACATTAACATGAGGAACATCTTAGTACACAACGGTCGAATCTCAGGCATTGTGGACTGGGAGAACTCTGGCTGGTTTCCGGACTATTGGGAGTATACTAAAGCACATTATGTTACCAAGCTCAACAAGAGATGGTTGGCAGTGGTTGATCAAGTATTCGAAAACTTCGGTGATTTCAGGAATGACTTGGCAATTGAACGTCGGCTATGGGAATATTGCTTTTAGTCAAGTTGCAAGACTTGAGCAATAGATTACCGTCGCTCGGTCTGTAATACATTGGGAAAGATAAAATTAAGCAACGCAGTTCATTCGGATGCAGTTATTAATAACTAATATGCCAATAAAGTACAAGAAGAATATGTCAAAAGTCCATCCATCCACATATCTGCCATTCCTCCAGAACCTCTCATAAGTCAGAAGTCCAGCGCCATCCTCTCGATATGCGTTTCCACACAGGTCGTATACCATGATCGTGAATCAGCACGAGTCACCCACTCAATAACCACAGCACAAACAGCCACTGTCCTTCATCCTCTCAGAGCGAATCTAGTAGTGAGGAGCCTGGTAGGTGGGAGCCTTGTACTCAGGCTTAGGAGCAGGCTTGGGCTTCTCGGTCTTGGGCTTGGTGTACTCAGGCTTGTGAGGCTTAGGAGCGGGCTTGGGGGCCTTGTAGGTAGGCTTGGGGTGAGGCTTGGGCTTCTCGTGGTGAGGAGCAGGGTACTCAGGCTTGTGGGGCTTGGGGGCCTTGGGCTTGGTGTACTCGGGCTTGTGAGGCTTGGGAGCCTTGGGCTTAGTGTACTCAGGCTTGTGAGGCTTAGGAGCAGGCTTGGGAGCCTCGTACTTGGGAGTCTTGGGCTTCTCAGCCTTGGGCTTGGTGTACTTGGGCTTCACGGGCTTGGGAGCCTCATAAGTAGGCTTGGGGTGAGGCTTAGGCTTAGGCTTCTCGTGGTGAGGCTTGGGAGCCTGGTACTTGGGAGTCTTGGGCTTCTCGTAGTGAGGCTTGGGGTGAGGCTTGGGCTTGGGCTTCTCGTGGTGAGGAGCAGGGTACTCAGGCTTCTTGGGGTGAGGCTTGGGCTTAGGCTTCTCATGGTGAGGCTTGGGAGCAGGATACTCGTGCTTGGGCTTCTCGTGGTGAGGCTTAGGCTTGGGCTTCTCATAGTGAGGCTTGGGGGCCTTGGGAGCCTCGTAGCTGGAGTACGAAACGTCGTAGTTGGCCTCGGCGACGGGAGCGGCGAGGATGCCAGTGGCAAGGGTGAGAAGGGTGACAGCAGAGAACTTCATGTTGGCGGTTTAGTTATTGAAGAAAAGGTAATTAAGGAAGGACTGTTGTCTTTTGTTAAGAGAGCGTAGAGAAGTTGCGAGTAAAGAGTGGATGTGAGTGAGTGACTGAAGAGCAGAAAGGAAAAGCAGTTTGTGGAGAGGATATCCAGGTCTTTTATGTGTTTGTCTATTCCCACGATGAATCTACTTTTAGATTCAGTAGTGACATGCTCATCTAGCAGCCCTGTGAACACTACACTAATCTCAGTTCACGGCTCATGGCGGAAGGTACCAGCAGCAAAACTCATTGGTAAGGCAAATTCACATCATCCACTACGCCAGCTGAGAAGCAATTGACGTGCTCAGGGGTCGGCGAAAGTTACGGTGATTGGAGAAGTCCGAGGTTCAATACATCTCGGCAGCGCGCGGTTACAGACACTATTGGGAACTAATCCAGGGCATAAGTTCGTATGTTATGGCTGTGGCTTACAGGAGGGAAATTTGTCGCCCACTGTCATTGGCTGCAGTGGTTTAGCCGTCCGGGCTAGCGGTGTCTAGAACGTCTTACCCCTGAGGTTAGGCCAGGTCGGCTGATACCCACTGATTTACCGTCGTGGAGATTGCTGCTGATCGATTGGCTTGGCGATGGAAACTCAACTGAGCTAAGCTTTTTCTCCGTGGATCTCATCTGGGGAATACGAGGTCAGGGGTGATTGATTGGAGAGTGTCACGGAGCTTTGTAGCAGGTGCCGTTGAGGCGTCTGCGTTTGTTGAGGTTAATATCAAGAGTCAGCGCTAAATTCAGGTACTAGCGTCGCTGAGACTGTTCCCGTGAGTGCCGAGTAGGGTTGACTTTGCACTGTTTCTGGGGGATCTAGAACCGGAGCCGTGAATTGCCTTCCTTTTTTGTTGATTGCATCACGTAAGAATATTAGAAGTGACATTTGATCAAGCTCGCAGTGGTCGATGAACATCGCTTAACCGCTGCGCTTACATCTGCTGTTGAAGCATATCGAAAAGGCAAAACAATTATTAGAAATAGTTTCAAGCCTCGAGCGTCTAAACAGCTCCTGTGGCTTTTTTTTTTTTTTTTTTTTGGCGGAGTAATCTTGATGTTACCCTACGCCGTGATTACTTCATTTCATCGTTAAATAACCGCCGTTGTTTGCCGCTCCGCTGAGATCCGGAGAGTTGGTAAGCCACAAACAAAAGTCTGTGCAGATTGAAGCTCAGCTATCAATCTCATCTCGGGCAACATGCACATCCAAGCTCGGAAGATGACAGATTCTTGTCAAGGTCCGGGTGCGTGAGTGAAAATGACAGCTAAACTCTCCCTCAACGCATGATCTTGTTAGACGATTTGCAATCTGCCAAACTCCAATTCCCTCCTCAGAATCTCTTCCAAATCCGAGTCATGCAAATAAGCTTCACCAGTGAGTAAATAACTCTCATTACCTCCAATGTCACCCCGCAGACTTGCCGCATCCCATTTCTGCGCCTCCTTATGTCCCGCCCGCACCTTCAACGCCTCCATCGATATCTCACCGTTATATTTCTCTTCAAACGCAATCTTGCGCTTGATGTCCTCATTTCTTGGTGTAAAGACGTAAGGAACCTTGCCGCCTTTCACCGCCATCACAACATCGCCTTTTTCAGCCCAGGCCGGTGCAAGGATGAGTCTGCCGCTTTGAGTCTTGAACAGAGCTCGGACCGTCTGTGCTATTTGCAGGGTTCTTGCGAAGTGAGAGGCTTGTGTCTTGCGTTCTTCCGAGATGGCTTTGCGGTCTTCGGGTGACCACGGTTCATTGGGGTATGCGGCGCGTAGTTTGGTGTAGTCGTCCTTTATTTTCGCCATGATGGGTTCTCTTTTGGCGATGAGTTCTTTCCGGATGATTGTCTCGTCGGTAATTTTTGCTTTTTCTTTGTCATGTTCCTTGATGTAGTTATTTACCCAGTCGTCGAGCCATTGGCAGAACCCGGTCGTCTTACTGCTGGTTGGGCCTCTCCACGTTCCGGCAGTCAGAAGATCACAAAAGACCTCAAGAGGCGACTTTTCTGTCGACTTTTTGTTTGCAGTCATGTTGAGTATCACTTCTAGCAGATGAAATGGCGGAGCGTAGTTGAAAGAATCCTTTAACGCCGCAGCTTCCTGTGCTTGCTCATTTTCCTTGGAGCTCAGCGTGATCATTAACTCCATGTCGTGCGCCAGATCGCCAAAGAAATTGTACAAGACACAAGACTCGATGACGTCTAACTGTGCTGCTTCAAGAAACAGCGATTTACCGTCAGCCGATACGGATGGACTATTGATCATCTTGCAGATGCTCTCGAGTGGTGTGCTGTTTTGCCAGATGAGAGGCTTCATACCCCGCGAGTTCTCAAACCATGGCACAGGATACCACGATGGTACATCGAGTTCAAGCTCTGATAGCTTATCATATTTCATCGCTGAGTAGTGGATACATGTGTCTCTTGTCATGTCGTAGAAGAATGGACTGCGGTATCGCGTTGCAAGCGAGAGGAGATTCATCGGCTCAGGACCTGACAAAAGACAAAGCGCTACCTTCTCAAGTACTGAGGGAAATTCTGTGGCATAGTCTGCGTGCAGTGATAGCCATTGATGTTTACCATCTGGTGTAATCCGATCGTGATCCAGCGATGAGCTGCCAGAGCCTTGTTTTAAGCTTGGATCCATCAATAGCGTCTCTGGCTTGATCAAAGCGAGTCCGCCGTAGACCATATCCCTCGGATCTCTTGCCTCGCGGTTCTTCACGAGTCTAAACCACTCTTGCAGACCAACTTTATCACCCTCAGAAATCGTGCGGCGTGAATTGAGTAACGAAACAGCCTGGTCAGGCATGTCGCCAACCCACGTCAATATCTGTGCAAACATATGCAGCCCACTGGTATTCCAAGCGCCCAGAATACTTCTCATCCAACCAAAAGCAACAGAGATGTCATCAGCCTCGAATTTGTAATCTCCCAAGAGGAAGATGGCTTCTTTGGCGAGGCATAATTCTTGCAGAACCCAAAGTCTTTTAAACCATTTACGCGTAACGATGAAGAAGACGCAAAGCACCAAATGCCAAAGCGATGTTGTTCCGACTCTGGTGTAGTAAAAGTCTTTGGATTCAGCGGCCTCGGTAATCTCGGGAAGTCCGGATTTGGTCATCTCAATAAGGTTGGCGACACCTGGCGCGAAAACGTGGGGACAAGTACCCAGCCAGATCGTGACTTGAGAAGCTGAACTGTAGATCCGGTTCATCATCTGGACTTGTTGGCCCAGCTCAGTAAGGTTAGACTGGTTGATACAAATTGCGTCAATCCAGTAGAGCCCCGGATGCGCTTTTCTGAGTTGTAAAAGAGCTTGGTACAGGTTAGATTTGACGTAGACACCTTTGCCGTCGCAGAGGATCTTGTCGCGGTCGGTCGTATTCTCGACTGGCTTTGCATCTTGGTCTGCTGGCTCAGAACGCGATCGAACCATGAGGCGATTGATAGTGTGATTGACTGTGTCGACTCCACTGGTGACGACTTTTGAGAAGTTTGGGACTTTTTGAGAAAGATATCTCAGTTCGTAGGGGAAGCTTGGTGGGTCCAGCTCCCATGTGTATGAGAGCGCGTGGTATTCGGGGTTGTCTGATAAGTCAACCGTGTGAAGAGAGCATTGCAGCATCTCGCTGGGGTTCCCAGGCTTGACTTCAAGAAGCCGTATACTTGAAGGTGTCGGCAGTGAAGAATATGAAAGTCCATGTGGACGAGCACCCTGTACATCGTGAGCTTGACTTGGAATGTTAAGTCCATGAACCTACAGTGAAGAGCTCTTTGGAGTGTCGAATGATGTCACCTCTATCCTGCCACGTCTTCTTCGCCGAGAAGCCAACTTGTCGATACAATCTCGACGACCACGACGGAACATTATTCTCGGGTTGTCCCGCTTGTTCCGTACTCTTGGCACTCGTATTATCAGACATTGTTTCAACGAAAAGTCTTGCATTGAAACGAAACAACGCCAAGAATGTCTCTCTCAGAAATGCCAGCGACTACCCTGTATTTAATCGGAAATAAGCAATCCTTTCAGGCGGGGGCAGTGCTTGGCAAGTCGCCAATTATTAGCGGACACGCTTTTGGCGCGTCCAATCATGTTAGTGATCGACGGGCTGTGCGTGACCATGGCTGGCTGAAAGTCGCGACATGGACAACTGGCTACACGATAAGATAAGGATAAGATAAGGATCAACAAGACAATGTCGCGTTTCTTACATTTCACCTCTGCACAGCCCAGACTACATTTAGCACTGTATATACTCGGAGAGCTGATACATCATGCTTAGTTGCATAAACGGAAGCTCAAGGACTGTGTCTCTACGAAGAATGCCTCGAACTCAGGAGGTAAGTCCAGCAAAGGAAGGGAAGGAAAGTCTAACAACAGAGCCTATATTTTCTTTATGAGGAGGACACTGCAAACCGGCACAGCATGTGCTGCATTATCGTGCCCTCGAAAGCTATGATAACTTGACATTAGACGCTCTCATCTATTGTCCTTCTCCCATTCACTGCACGGCGGCGCTTCCTAGTCTTGTTCTTTGCCCTCCTTCTTGCAGGGGACGCATTCCCCGATGCAATAGCAATCAGACAAGACATCATCAGCATTGATTCCTCCAATAGGGCATCGCGTATGGTTGAACGTCAGATCGCCACGGCTATCACACCGGGCTTGGCAATGGGAGGCTATTCCCCAAGTTGCTGCTTGGCACTCCACAGAGTAAAAGACTTGCTGATCCTCATCGATATCACCCTCTTTATCGTTCTCATCTGGGGTGACAGGCAGACCGAGGATCGTGTTGTCTAGCATGGCTCCCATGATGGCGAAGGTGAGGAGTGCTTTCCCGGCGATCTGCTTTCCGAACATGTTGGGGGAGAATTGATCCTAGTGGTATTAACGATAAGTCAGAAGGTGCTGTCTAAATTTGAGTTGTAGTGACCCACAGAGATTTAAAAGGCTTGTAAGGTATCAGAATGTGCCGATTTGAGATGCTTGTATTATTTGCATGGGAACTGTTGTCTCCTTATATACCCAAAGTCGGCCAGTCAGTGTTGGGCATATCCTATGTCATTGTCGGAGTCGTCTAGTCGGTGGCTATTGCAAGACACGGAAACGAAATGCCACTACAATGGCTAACCCTGATGTTGGCTATCGCATGCAAGTGTACCCTGACTCGATGTCAGGATGAAGCATCGTGACTCTTATCTATAAGCTGTTGGTTGTTGGTTGTTGGTTTCACCCATGGCCACATGCATGATGGAACCTCTAGGCTGGAATTAAAAGAGGCAAAGCTCTGCCGCCCAAGCTGTAATTAGGATACAGACAAAATTCACATAGATATGTTAGTAGCCTGCGTAATTCAGAAATTGAATAACCCAATTCTCAAAGGGCTTCAATTGAAGACGTTGCTCACTGCCGAATAAATACTATATAATTGCCGTCCAGATGGTTAGCAGTGTATTGCCAATTGGGTCCCATCAATA
Source organism: Fusarium phyllophilum (assembly GCA_013396025.1). Taxonomy (NCBI): domain Eukaryota; kingdom Fungi; phylum Ascomycota; class Sordariomycetes; order Hypocreales; family Nectriaceae; genus Fusarium; species Fusarium phyllophilum. The sequence goes on along the minus strand of JAAOAQ010000110.1, from coordinate 12,763 downwards.
TGATATTCAGTTGATTTGCAGTTGCATCGAGTGACTTTTGGTCCCTCTGCAGCTAATCCTTTCCAAGAGCGGTGGAACTTTTGATCATCTAGGGCCAGGTGATAGGACCTGATGCGGAACACGGATAACGGCATGGGAGCTTGAAGGCTAGTGGCACTTTTGATTTAAAGGAAGAGCAACCAACAACTGACACTGAAGTCACAACAAAGAAGATAAACAACACACCTCTACGGTGAGAACACAAGAGTACATAGTGAAAGGACATTGACCTACAAGCCTCCAAGCACTTCCATTAAAGTAATTACCTTTTAACAGTTATTCGATGACAAAATCCTTCCTCAACTTAATACATACCATTTTAAGTCTATATCAGTGACTGTGTGCTACATCATGGGCTACATATCTACAGTTTGTACATGGAGCAGGTTACTATTTATAACTACTACATCCGAGAGCAAATATATCACGCGCCTTATCTTGCATATCGCTCACTTAGTACTAGATAAGAGTGATAGGCTTAAAAGTAAGACTCATTCATCCTGTTGCGGTATTAATGCCATTGGCTGCCTACAAACTCAGAACGGCATTGCTGGAAAGGCTCTGTTGTGTCAAGTGACTGCAAACTAAAAGCCGCTGGCCTATGCCAACCCACTTTGCCAGATGACAAATGATTGAGTCGATTATGGCATTCGGCAAAGTGATGTATAAATGCATATCAACCTGCCTATCGCACAAATTATCTTTCTTTACCAAAAGAGCCTTATTCCTTATCACATCAAATAATCACGCATTATGGCGCATCAGCCTGCCGTCCATTATACAGTAGACCCTTCCACCAACCCCGAATCATGGCCACCACCAGCTCCAGGTTTTGGCACAGTGATCAACAGAGTCAATGTAATCTTTATCAACATCAACGGGGACTCCAACTTCACCATCCTTCGAACAGGCACCAACGAACATGTTCACCATGCAGTCACTCAGGTGACGAAGCATATAGCGCGGGGTCTCTACCGAATTATTAGCATGAATGTCAGCGAGTACTCATGCGTGGTGGTCATGTCTACGGAGAAATCGAAAGAGGAGCTACTGTTTAGGAATGGGTTTCCTTGGGACAGGCCGAATGATCCTCAGCCAGATGTTGTTCTGACTTAGGTGGATGTATAGGGTCAAGGTGACTGATCCAAGATGGGTTATAATACGATGCGATTTTTGAAATAAAAGATCATTCATTCATTCTGATGATAGTCATATCGAAGTTCCTTCCAATAAGCTAAATCCCAAGAGGTAGGGCATCCCTTTCAACCTCTGAACTTATTCATATCCATGCATTGTTGTGTAATTCATGCTACAATTAGTTAGTGCCTGATCTTACCAAAGACTTGCCTTAAACTCACTTTATGTCTCATTGACTTGTCAGCTATTTGTAGCAACGGCCATTGCTGCAATATCTCGCCGAGTTCTGACAGCATTCCTTCTTGCAGCACTTGAGGGTTCGGCAGCAGAAGTTTCCGAGGGAGCATTTTCTCGGGAACTTGGCTGGGCAGACCTTGGCAGCGAGCTGGAGTCCCTCGCCGCCGTGAGATGAGAGGTCGTGGCCTCTCTCACTGGCTGAAGCAAGGTCAGGAAGGCCAGCAGCCGCCTCTTTCGAAGCAGCTGCGGAGACAAGAGGGGCGAGAACGAGGAGGATGGCGCTGAACTTCATTTTGACTTGGGAATGAAGCTTAATCTGGCTCTGCAGGATGATGAACTGTCTTCAAGCTGGGGAATTATCTGCCTCTTATAACCCAACACACCGCCATCCATCAACGGTCCAAAATTTCACCGTCTTAGTCTTTAATGCCTAGCTGCAAGCCACTTACAACCTTAACTAACTCACAAAGGCAGTTAATCGCTCTATCACTGTCTCACCATGCTCACTTTAATCCCGATAGAGTCAAGCCAGGTTCCATCGGAGGGCATAAGGCTGATTAAGAGCAGCGATCATCCCCGCAATTCTGGCAGAGCTGAAAACTTAGCATAAAATGTGCCGTGATCTTACAGGGAGGTGATCACGGATTGTCGGTGATGCATGCCCTGTCGGGACTCGCGCTGGATGATCGGGCGGACTGGAATTTGTTAGGCTTGTTGTGAGTTGTTTATGCGCTGGCTGGTATGAGCATAAAGATGTCGTGGTTGGGATTCGCGTCGCAATTGGCTGTGATGGACTTGCATAACTTTGTACTGTTTATTTTTAGAACTTCCCCGCAATGCATGCCGAATCAAGATAAGCTTATCGGCACTCAATGCTTAACCTAAAGGCAACGCACTTTTCGCGACATTAAAACCTGTTGCTATTCAGGCTCGAGATGGAACAAAATCCAGGCAATGTTACTAAATGATACTGCTAAAGGGCTGAACTATGAACTCTGGGGATGAACAAGTATTGGAACTCTCTAAGATGGGCACAAGAGTAATTAGTGTAAATGAAGATAAAGAACAAGTACTGGAACAAGGCTTTGAGAAGAACAGTTAATTGACACTGACAAAGCTGTATTTCTAACACATCCGGGCCTTAAATAAACAATTCCTCTTTTAAGCAAATGGAAATACAAAAACACTTAAGGCTGACACTGAACGATTAAAACAGATCTCACCAACAAACACCACTAAGGATGTCATCAAACACATCAGACAAGGCTACGATCACAAAAGGCAAGCCAAAGAGCGCAGCCTTCAGACACCGAAACTCAAGGTTCCCTTTCAAAGTTGATCCTGAGAAACTTCTCGAACGCCAGATCATATGGTTTGCCAACTGCTTCCCTGGCAATAGGCTCCCTGAAAGACTCGAGGCTGCGGTCGAGAGAGCAAAGCTTCAGCAGCCAGGCTGGGAGAGATATTCAGATAGAGGAGAGGAGTGGCCATCGGGATGGGACATGAATGAGGGTGATGCACTAAGTGATGCTATCACGCAGGTTCTGAATGCTCCTCTTCGTGATGGTGTTGCGATTGAATGGCTGGGTCAGACAAATCAATGGCCTTGGCAAGGGTAATGAAGAGGAGAGAGTGCGCCAAACATTGAAGGACCGTTCCCAGACTGTCTATAAAGAAATAGCAATGAAGGATTCATCAGTTATCCGCCCAGTTCTTCTGTTTTGTCAAAAACTCCTCCTTGAGGTTCTGATACTCCTCATCCTCCTTACACCTCTCCCAATATCCCCTAAAGATCAAACTCGCCCTCAGCTTCTCATCTTTATCCGGATGCTCATCACTCTTGGGCAATTCCTCCCTCGTGCCCTTCTTATACTTCCGCCCGCCAGCATGATTCGCATATCGCTTTGCACGCGTCATACCCATCTGGATGAATTTACGCGTCATATCCATCCCCACAAAATCGCGCTGGTCTTTGAACTCATTGAACTTGGTCCATAAGTCTTCAGCGCTTTTTCGCGCGATAGGCACTGTGCGGAATCGCCAGAGAGGAAGAATGTCGGATTTGTAGGGCTCAAAGGTGAGGACGCCTTGTTCGCCGCGGCCGATGCGGTAGGACATGTATTGGGCCTCGGATATTGTGTTCAGCAAGGGCTTGGCTTTTGATCGTGATGCAGCCATTTCTGGTCTGTGAAGTATGGGTATTGTTGACGGAGAGTATTATTTGTGATAACTGATGCTATTTCAATGAAGCTCTGAGTTGGTTTTTGATACGGAGTATGAAATATGATGGGTTCGTCGCTAGCGAATGGGGCTGGAACTGGAATGACAGGATCTATGACGTCGATTGATTTTGAGTAACAACCTACGTAACCAGACATCCGATAAAACTGCCACAGCGATATGTTTACTTTGAACTTGAAATCATTTATTTGAAGCTAGTATTTTTGACGCGATGTATAAAGTGAAAACTATAGAATGATTGTCCACATAAACAGAGATACGGCGGAAGAAGAAAGCGGCTAGAACCCTAGTCAAGCTTATCTTGAACCCAACCTGCGAGAGCCAAAAGGCCTAGTTCTAGTAGCCGGCTATCTGTAATATATGTATTAGCAAACAACCTGCATGGTAAGACTACTTGGAGGCACTGGAAATTACTGGAAGTAGCAGCAATGCTGATACGAAATGGACCGAGACCTTTTTCCGAACGCCAGAACCTCCAGTAGACTGCCCCATTTTTCTCATCTATCCATATTTTACAGGTCTCGGCATTCAGATCTAGTGTAGCTCCCTTTCCCAACGAAGATATGGAATTTTTATGCACTGCATATCATGTTAGTAACATGTGATTAGAACAGATATGTATCTAGCCTTACATACCTTCTTGAATCAGTGCTATATATCCGTCTTCACTTCGCATAATCAGGCGATGTTGGTTGTTTGTACGGCATACAGCAATCTCAATAATTCCATTTTCAATGTGTAGATTCTCGCACGAGATCTTATCCGCTTGTCTGGAAGCTGTTAGGAATTTGGCTGTATTCTATAGGGCTTAGAGTAACGGTTCAGTAAGACATACAAGCGGAGAAGTAGAGACTCATCTGGTCGGAGGTACGTATGGCAGATGTTGGATAGATTTCCTTGCATCCAGGCTAGGTCGAGATAAAATTCAGCGGCCTCTGGTGTCAAAGGTCAGTTATTGTACTAGATCTAAACGAGCTCAAGAAGCTTACCTCCCCTATGCCCGAAAGAAAGAAGAACATAATTTCCATCAAATATACTCTCCTCATCCCGATCAGAGGTGAAGCTTGCACATCTCACAGGGCCTATTTTCAGCGTTCGTCCTTCTCCCTCAAGAGGTAGCATCTCAACATCTGTACTCCACTCCACTGTGTATATAGCTGTTAGCAGGTGGGCTTGCATTCACAAGAATTCGTTGGTATCTTACCATATACGATGGATTTCGAAATGTCCTTCGAGTTACCCTCTTCTGTTCTGTAGTAAAAGACGAGCTCTAAGTAGTCATCGTATGCAATTTGGGATGGCTGAACCACATTATCGGCTATATGTTTTCTGTGCAACGACTTATAGTGAAATAGATCAATTGAAACAATGGTGTCCTGAGTAAGCGACCCTTTATCGGGCAAAAGAGTAACTGAATCGATAAATGGAGCTATTAAAGTATGTCTAAAAGATACACGTCAATCATCGCCTCTTGCGTAGAATTGTCGGCTGTTTGATGCTTACCCAAGTATGTGGAGTAACCTGACATTATCCGCTGACAGAGATACGTGAGGCAACATAGTATTCATGCCTTGCTGTAGAAGCTCTTGTGCTTTGCGAAGAGCAAGTTGATCAACGAATTGTTCCTCAAATCTAGACATATCTACTCAACACTGTCAGTTCTCATGATATCCAGTTTACTATTGAACAAGCGCAGACATTGCTGCACTTCCAGGGTCTTACTATTCAGGTCCAAGGAAAGAAGCGTCACGTCTTGTAGTTGATGCGTATCTCTGTTATTCATGTTGTAAATGATCCAGGACTTCTGGTAATTATAGAACCTGACTCGAAAGCTTGACGGAGAGACTGCAACTTTGTCAGAAATTTGCCTTCTATGGAAGTAATGGAAGGTGGAAAAGTTACATGTCAACGCAGATACATGGTCTGTATGCGTTTGGGTGCTTGGGGTATCTCGCTGTGAGCAATGGCACTGGAACAAATTGCTATGCACGTCTCCTGGCTGATCCACTGAAAGATCAAACAGCTGAAGTGCAGCACGACTACAGACGTAGTCGTCCGTCTTTAGCTTGAAGTAGATGAAGGTAGGGCTGTTTTGAGCCTCGACACCTGGCTTGACAGGTTTCATTTGGTCGTTCGAGGTTTCTGAGTTGGTGAGGAACAACTGGTAGAGCTTCTGCAAGATCTCTGCGGACTCTGAGACCTGAGTGCTCATCCTGGCTGTTCTCGTGCTACGGAGGCTCCGTCAGCATTGCTAAATCGCGATAAATAAGAATCCGCTCACTTGTTTACAGGAGCGAGAACTAGACTTAGACGGTTCGTGTGAAGAATCAACTGTCTTTTGAGAGTAGCGAGATCTCCCCCCCCAGTGGTCCGGTCCACTGAATCGTCTGCCAGTTTTGCTTGATCTTCTGTGTGAACGCTGGCTCGTTGCCAGCGTTTTGATCGACAATACTCGAAACGCTGCCGTATTCTGTGACGAGATTGTCCAAATGGGACAGAGTCTCGTTACAGTTTGCCAGTATAAGAGTTTTCGGGTCATTGTCAGGGTCAATGTTTGTTCCGCTTCGGATTTCTCCCTTATCTGCCGCTTACCTGAAGGACTCTAAGCCCGTGCTGAGAGCGCACAGCTGGTTTTCGACCTCCTGGAACTCGACTGGGGCGGACTTGCGGCCGTTAGTAAATGCTCTCCCTAAACAGTAGGCAATCTCGGCCATCGTGGATGCGTCCCCAAAGGACATGAGAGAAGCCATGATTCTCTGTAGCTCACACGTATGTTTCCAGATACATAAGTTGTGAGAGATCTGCGGACTTTCACTATATAGCTGCCCCTATGAAGTTCGTCATTTAACGTATCATCGTCTCCACCGCCACATGTTTCATGTGTCTCGTAAAAAGGTAGATTGTGTAACAGTAAAACAGGCAGCGCAGCGGCTGTGCAGCTTCCAAAAGCGTGGAATTGGGTCTCGAGCTTCATTTCTAAGCATACCGCCTGGCTACACTGGCGGTGTAGCTGTACGCAGCTTCCCTATGCTCACGCTGCCAACGCTGATCTGGGAATTTCCTTGGTTACGGTCCAATGTTAAGAAGCGCTGTGGCTTGCCACTATTGCCCCTTTGCATATCTTGTGTAACAATGATATTGCTTTTCTCTTTTACGCCATGATTCGACCCACTAACCTGCAGATCTGCTATTGATGCAGTGAGCACCTGGTCTCAGTCGGTGTGGATGTTAACGCGGAGGCTTCCGAAAGAACTGAACTCCAGCGGAAGACGTAACGAGGATGACACTGATACTGAAAGTGAGACCCAGAGCGAGTCTTACGGCGAGGTGACTAATAACGGCTAAGATCCGAGAGGCGCTAGGCCTGGCAAAGGCGACGGAGGATCTAATGCAGGCCTGAATGGGCCAGGGACAAATGGTTCAGTACAACTTCAACAAGTCCGGGGAGACAAAGAAGGAATCACACCACTCCAGGGCTGGTGACAATAAAAAGTCGCACACGACTCAGACAGATAACTCGAACATAAGCATGTCAACTCTAACGAACGAGCCGCACACCAAAGTAACGCATGCCTACTAGATTCCAGTCCTTCGATGGCTCGTTTTCTCATATGGCTGGTGCGGAACAGAACCTTGTTGCTATGTTTGACCATGGGATCCCCCGAGTTCTGGATAGTGTTCACATATTAATTGCACTCCAAGTAGAGGGAGTCACATCGGGCGCGTACAACTTCCACATCTCCCTGGCCGTGACCATGAACGCTCTTATGCGACAGCACCTCGCTTTCTGTCAGACACTCTGGCTTCTGCTGGTAGATAACGCGGAAGCGATTGTGGAAGCTTGGTTAGCAGAATTGTACCTATCGATCAAACTCGAGGATCCGAGTATGCTACGACTCCGTAGCCTAAGCTGAATCGGTTGGGGAAAGGCCGAATGCCAGAAAGAGATGTTTATATGAGGCACAAGGACGACAAATTGATTGCGGAACTTTTTGAGCGACAGACTTTTCGTATTAGCCTGAAATACAACAGACGAAAGGCATATCACATGTAGTTGACACGCTTGCTGCTCGAAGATGGCCCCCAACTTTGTATGTGCCGCAGAACGTTATTTTACCTATCATTGGGGGCCGGTTTTGACAGGTTGATAAATGCGACCATGATTTTCTGCTTGGCCGTCATGTTACCTACCAGATGGAGCAAAATGTGTCGCTTCCCCGCTCCTTGGACCGGCATCCAATGTAACCAAGATATGAATGGCGATCCATCATTGGTTCAAGCTATCTTGGCTCGAAAGTTTGCGGATAGAAGGGTCGGCATTCCGAGTGGTCTTGACAGGAATATTAGGTTTAATAAGGGTGCGATGATAGCTAGCAACAAGTTTCCGGAGATTACTGCTTTTGATATTAGCCTTATGTTTAATTTAGAGTGCACCGCTCTATAAAAACGCTGGCTGCCCCTCACCATTCACTATTCGTAGCAAAAACACGCATAACACAGACTTCCGACCATGCCGGGATCAGACAAGACTTTCGCGCCTCTCAAGGCAACTGACTACTTCTCGCCTTACCACCGCTCAGGCGCTCCAAGATCCTCCCAACTAACCGACCAAGATGATCCCTACGCAAAACTTCGCGCAAAAGCATTAACAGTTCTTGAAGCACAGGGATTTGAAGCCAAGACCATGGTAGAGCGGGGTGTGACCTGGGCAGAAGATCAAGACCCATTCGGGCATGTCGCGCATTCGCAGTACTTGCATTTCTTCGGTATCTGCTGGCAGCGCGTCATGGAAAGCTACGATGAGTTTTTGTCTAAGCAGGAATACGAGGATATGATCAAGGGCAAAAGTGTCATACCTGTTGTGCACAAGTATGAGATATTGTTGAAGAGACAAGTCCGATATCCAGACTCAGTAAGTCAAACAAACCCCGCACGACGCGACGTTGAAGATCGGATCTCATTGATTGTGGTATAGCTCATTGTGGCCAATCGTGAAGAAAAGTTCACACCGAATCACAATATTGGCACGACGGTTCTGTTTTCTTTACAGCAGCAGGCAGTAGTGGCACAGGTTACGGGATCAATTACATACATCAATGCGAAAACTGGCCGACCAATTGATATCAGGACTGTAAGCGATGGTTGGGCCAAATTGTATGATGGATTTACGCGCAAGGTTGAAACGGCAACGGCACTTTTACAGAAGTGGGAAGAGGATCATCCACCCAAGACGAAAACGAAACTGTAGATAATGCTTTCCTCCTATGTAGTAGTGTAAAGTTATGTGAATATATTTCTATTAAAATATTTGTGGAGCGGAAGGCTTCTATAAGAATCAGGTAAATTAAGTACCAAGTCCCCAGGTCTGGCTACTTAGCACTTCGTGAAAACGTGTCTCAATTCTAGACAGCTTTTGAGATAGTGTAGATCATGATCAGGCCTGCTCGAGTAGAGTACCTCGCGTCTGTGATATCTTCGGGGAGTAGGTGGCCATCTCCGTTTGCTACCAGAGCCTCAGCCAATGTGCATTTCCCCACAGTTTTGAAACCAAGCTTTTCGTACAAGTGAACAGTAGCGGTATTTTGAGGCTTGACCATCAATCTCACGACGGTTCTGGTCTTTTGTTGAGTTTTTTGCAGGTGGTTAATAACCTCCCGACACAGACCCTGCCCCAATTTTCGTCCTTGGTGTTCTGGCAAGATGAACAGGCTGAGCATCTGCCAACGATCTTCTTCATCATCCCCGCCAGGCATCGGCTGACCGGAAACTTCGGGAAGAGTGAAGTCCTTTTTGTTGACTGGACCTCTCAGAGTCACTTGTCCTACCCATTGGGCCGTGGACGAAGCGTCAGGGTTGACTGGGGTTGCGATGCAGACGAAGTTCTCTCGATCATCCTTGAGTAGGCGATCTATCCATTCTGTCTCCGTAAATTGAGACTCGATTTCGTAAGTGGAAGAAAAGGACTCGGGAGAAGCCTTTAGCGCTTTGAGTCGTAGGTCGCGGTATTTAATTGCGGATTGATGAACTGAGTCCGTCTTGGAAACGTGAGAGAAAGAGTAATGATGCTGAGATGACATGGTGACTCCTTTAACCGATCTGACGTATGATATGGATGAAACCAAATAAGCAGGTGATGAGAACTAAAGAGCCATCGCAAAGGAAGATGGATAGCATCAGTTAGATATATCTTTCCAAACAATCCAGACGCGGCGAAATTATGTCAAGTTGGTATGATTAATAATCTGGCCAATGGTAATACTGCACTAGCTTAACCTGTTCCCGTCGGGATACAAGATAGGGTGCACTGTAGTGGAGCTCCCCTACTGAAGAAATACGAGATAGGGCGCACTCCTTAACTCTTGTAATAAAGAGTTTACGATAAGCACTGGTGCTGCTTTGATAGGGACTCCGGTTTAGAATCTAGAGATATTAACCTTAGCCGTTATCTGATCTATGCCCTTGAGCCCTGCTCCAATTCCCTCCGGCGTGGGACACTTAGTTCACCGGGGTAAATCCAATAGCCATTATTACATCTTGCTCCAGGAGTCGTATCAAACGACTCTGTAATCCACGGCTTCTCCGGCAGGACATACTCACCACCTAAGGTTCGCCATATCTGCCAGTGAAAGGTGCGTCCTTCATGGCGTTGTGCACAAACTATCTCGCGTCGCATCTCAACGTACACAGTATACGGGATAGAAACTGCGAAAGGTTTCCGCATGCAATCAGAAACGCGACGCATGAAGAAAGTGTCCAGAATGTCAAAGAGATATTGGTAATGCGTTTCCACGTTTTTGGACAGTCCGAGCTTCAAGGCTAGGTTGAGTCTCTTGAGGTTCGGGAAGTGATTGTCAAGAACCAGCAAGATTGCGTTCAGATCCTTGTCGCGTGGAAGATTCTTACCTATACAGACGTCTGTTTCAACAAACCAGATGATTTCCAGAGATTTTATGGATGATGATCTTTGCGGGAGGATATAAGCCATCAGGTCGACAAGGAAGGTTGGACTCGAGATGTGTATGGTGTTTGTACGATACAGGACATCAATGCCCTCAGTATAGCTGATAAACAAATGGTGAGCATCAACCAATGAAACTTCAAGAGGGAGACTTACGCCTGTTTGCACGTTTGAAGCCATCCCATAGCACCGATCCAACACCCATAGAGCTCTTTGCAGTTCTTACACCACATTTCACAGCACTGCGCGAGACCCACGCAGCATCTGTCCTTGTCAACGGCTCTCGCGCTAAGAGACTCTGTCGCGATAGCCGGATGCCAAGGCGGAGGCTTGCGATGACATGTGCAGCCTCTCCAGTACCAACCCTTAGGTCGGCTCTTATCCAGACCTAACCTCCATTCCTGAATCATGGCATGGGCTTGCTTGTTGCCTGGCATTGGTGGGTGGTTGTACGTGAGGTCCATGTGAATCGTACGATCGCCAAATGCCTCAATCAGGACTTGCCTACGGATCTCACATGGGAGCCTAAACAAGGGCGCAGCCTGTTGTGATTGGGGCTAGGCTTCCGTTGAAGGCGACGGCGTTAAAATGTGGGCTCGCGATTCTGGAAGCGTTGGAGGCTCAGGAACGCCGTTACGTTTCTCCCGTGTCGCGACATACCACGTCATTAAGCGTCGTCTCATGGTTTCAAGTTGAGTGCAGAATGATTTTTGTTGGTTGTAGTTAAGAAATAACTAACTCAGAGCTGCGTAGAGGCTAAGATTTATGGCAGGCAAAGGGTGGGGTAAATGAGTATGAAGATAGCTATGCCCTGTGTATACCTGATGAACCAAAGCAGCTGACCATAGTCACCGGCCTGCTGTCCAACTCGTACCTGTCTTCATAATCTCCCCAAATCCAGTAGCCTTTATTTGGGGTTGCATTAATTATCTCGCTTTCGCCATCCAACTCAAGCGGCTCCGATGATAAGTGACGCCAAACTTGAGAACCACTCTTTCTTGTATAATATCGATCGTTGTCTCGAATCTCTCTGCGGAGATCTTTGTAAGCGGATTCTGGGATGGATAGTAAAAAGGGATCTCGGAAATGGGAAAACTCAGGCAGATCGCTTCGACGGTTGACGAATACGTCTATTGATCGGAGTATATCTGGGAGATATACAGGCCTTCTATTAACCTCATACCGAGGCCCCGGCAAGGGAGGATTGTCGAGTCGGATGCCGAGGTGCAGACTTAACAGCTGAGGAAAGTGTTTATCCAGAATATGAAGGCCTCTTTCCAATTGAGGTTGGCTTGGGACTGCTTTGCCTTGGTGTTCATGAGTATCAAGATGGAGCACAGTTTCAAGCGAGGTTATCATCGACAGACTTCGCTGAGGAAGCAACATGGTGATGTTATTGAGAAGAGGCTTGCTTGATATGTGGAATATGTTTGTTCCATACAGGACCTCAGTCCCTTCGACGTATCTGAAGAACAGGACAGTTAGTATAAGATCGAGATGAAGACGAAAGACCGGACCGCTCACGCTTGACGACAGGTCAATAGCCACCCCATTGCTCCGATCCAGCAAGAATCAGGTTTGTCAGTCTGCTTAGTGTACATAGCACAATAGGCAGACCATCCTTCACAGCATCTATCATCAGCAGGCTTGACGATGGTATGGAAATCCACAGTAGTTTTGAAGCGAGGATGTGGCAGGCGATGACATACGCAACCTCTCCACTGCCAGTACCTAGGCTGATTTGTGTCTAGACCTAGATTCTCTTCGGTATATGGATAGAGGTGCATATTCTCGGTATGGTACCTGTGGGCAGGCTTTGTGGATCTGTAAGTAGACCGTTCATCGTTGAGCGGTTCACGTAACGGATGAGTTAAAACGAGGTCCATGTGAACAGTACGGCTGCCAAATGCATGGATCAAGATCTTTCGTCTGAGTTCGAGCGGTAACCTGAAGAAGGGAACTGCTTCTGCAAGGGTTGTGACTTGCTCTTGCGATGGCGTTGGTGTCAAAGCGTACGGTCGCGGATTTGGGAGAAATGGCATTTCGGGGTCTTGGGGGCCGCGCTGGCGACCATGCCGTTTGGTGTCCATCCATGCTTTGAAACGACGATGCATGATGAGGAAATAAAGGGCTCAATGGTGGGATGTTGGT